>OVBC01001097.1:0-27964 GCA_900406465.1 Noccaea caerulescens | reverse complement strand
CCTACGGCCACAGCTCCACACAAAACCTTCCAAAGAAAAATGCGTATTTTCTTAGTAGTCTGCACATACCAAGATTGGTTCTTCAGATGATTCAACGAAGGTTGCAGAGCGGCCTCAAACAAAAGCTCCGGTTTGTTGGTCCTGGAGGCTAGCCAAAAGCCCGACTTCACCGAATAATTGCCACTATGATTATAAAACCAGCTCCAGTAATCCTGACCTGAAGTCAAAGGCTGAGCTTTCAGAATTCTGTGAACATCTTCTGGAACAAATATTTCCTCCAGCTTTTTTTGATCCCATTTGTTTTCCCCAAAATCAATGAGATCTTTTGCCAAGAGATTGACATTAATCGGAAAATTCAAACGCCAAGGTGGCCTAACTCCTTCATCCAAAATCCATGGATCTATCCACACATTCAGGGTATTTCCATTCCCCACTCTTTTCCTCAACCCTTTGTATAAAAGATCTCTGCCCCATAATATACTTTTCCATGCATAGGAAGGCCTATCTCCAAGGCTAGCATTCAGAACACCCGATGATCTGAAGTATCTGCTTTTTAGAATACTTGCAACTAAACTTTCTGGCTCTTGTAAGATTCTCCATGCTTGTTTCGCCAAGAGAGCTTGGTTGAAAACTTCAATGTCTCTAAAACCCATTCCTCCCAAATGTTTAGGTAGACACATTTTATCCCAACTGATCCAATGCACCTTTCTTTTGTTTTCCACTGAACTCCACCAATAATCCGCCATTGCGCTTCTCAAATTGGCACAAATTGTTTTAGGCAGTTTGAAGCAGGACATGGCAAAAACGGGCATAGCAGTCAAAACCGACTTCAAAAGCACCTCTTTGCCTCCTTGCGAGAGAGTTTTTGAATACCAACCAGATACTCTTTTCTGAACTCTCTCTCTGATATAATCGAAAAGATCGACCTTTGAACCACTGAAGCACTCCGGAAGACCAAGGTACTTACCTACACCACCTTCGTTCGAAATGCCTAAGGCCAGCTTGATCCTTTTTCTTTGCTCAACCTTGATTTTGGACCCAAAGGTTATTGAAGATTTGCTTTGATTGATCACCTGACCCGTTGCCTCTCCATAAATCTTCAAGATCCCTTTTAACGCATGACATTGCTGGTCATTAGCTTGGCACAAAAAGAGACTATCATCTGCAAAAAGCAAATGATGAACAGCCGGACCTTCTTCATTGAACCTTAACCCATTCACAAGACCTAGACGCTCAGCTCTGTTTAGCAAGTGAGTTAGACCTTCCGAACAAAGCACAAAAAGGAAGGGTGAGAGAGGATCTCCTTGTCTAAGACCTCTTTGAGGAGCAATTAATCCATGCGGTTGATCATTAATGGGAACGGAAAATGAGACTGATGATATACAGAACATCACCCACTCCACCCATTTCTGGTGAAAACCTAGCGCTTGAAGAAGAGCTCTCACATAGCTCCATTCCACCCTATCATACGCCTTGGACATATCAGATTTCAAGGCCATGAACTCAGACGATATCGACGGATGAGTTCTAAGGGCATGGATCAGCTCATGCGCTATGATAATATTGTCAGAAATGAGTCTCTCTGCCACAAAAGCAGATTGGTTCACCGATACAATCAGACTCAGCCACGGTTGAAGGCGTTTAACCAAGATTTTGGAGACTGTTTTGTATAAAACAGAGCATAAGCTGATCGGTCTTAAATCTGACATCTTAGACGCATTGGGGATTTTTGGGATCAGACAAAGATGCGTATAATTCCATTCTTTACGAATGTTACTATCTTAAGCTGCGGGTATAATGGATAGTTTAGTGAAAAGATAATACTATATTCTATATACCACATATTATCAAGTCTCCAGCAAAAATCAACAGGACGTGCAAATGGTTACGTGCGTGCCTACGTGGTCCTCTTCCATTTTATTTTTTGAACTTTTCCAAATGCCGTTTTATATAATGTCCTATCATTTGTAAAATACAGGATCATGAGATATATCTGTCACGTGCTTTCAGGAAACTATCATTGCTGCTTACACGTTTCTATTTTTTTTTCTTAATATCCTCACAAAATAAAAGTACTAATGATAATTGTTCAACAATAATTTCCTTTAAAAAAGTAGATAATTTCTTCTCAAAACAATTTACCTTAACTAAGATAAGCATGTTATAGGTTTCCCAAATTCCGTTTCATGTTGTTTAATTTAGAAGTTTCAGGTGTGGTCAAGATATGTGACTGTATAATCTAAATATAAATTAAATAGATAAATAAAAATATAATTTAGTAGACGAAAAAAGACTCGATGCTTATCCAAATTGTGATATTTGTTTAATTTTTTCCTACCGATTAATCAAACTCATAATTGGATACAAAAGTTAGCTTTCGTTTAGAAACAGTTTAAATTCATTTCAAACGATGTATCATTTTGTTACCTTGTGCTCTACTTGTGTTTAGCTCCTCTCCTCACACTTAATCTAATGTCGTTTTATTATATACGAAATATACCATCCACACATATATGTCTCTTTCGTGTTATACTTATTAGTATGGATTGATATTCACACGTTCGCCTGGTCTGTATGAGCTATATGTTGGTTAGGATTAAAAAATTATAACTCTTTTTTTTTTCTTCAGAACATATTCTAACTCCACAGTATAAATTTAAGAATAATGATATTGTTGTAACATCATTCATGGAGTTTGTTTCATAGCTAAGAGCCTTAGAAGGAATATCTTTTACTTGACCTAAAGGAAGAAATTGTCTAATTAGTTTTGCATAATCAGAAGGACAGACGGACAAAACTGACCTTATTTCCCAGGTCGATTTGAAGGTACCTTTTTGCATGTACGTCTGCAACTCGACCCCAATAATAGCAATTAAATTAACTATTCAATTTAATAGTATATAGTTAGAATATATTTTTCAAAATGAATATGTCATTAAGTCAAATTAGTTTGGTTATTAGTAGTAGTTAATAAATATAGCACAAGTTCGGAGGCATATCCCTTCCCAGTTCCCATGAATAATAGAGGTTACGTTGCGTTGGTTGCTTACTTCGTCTTTCAGATTTTTATCCTAATTAAAATTCCTAAGAGAAGAATAGCTGCATCATAATTTTTTTTTTTTTTTAAATTGCACGTCCTACTAATAATTCTTAGAACTTAACATCAAATATCATATTGTTCAATAAAATGGGGGAACAAAAAAATCTAAGTTACTAGGCTCACACCATGTATGGTTAAACTGATATAAATTGTACTAGAAAATCACTGATTTAGTGACCTCTGGCTGATTGGAATCCAGTTTTTAACAAATTAACAAGATTTGAGTTTCTATTAGTTGGGTTTCATTCACTAGCTTGATATCATTTTTTTTTTTATAAACACTAGCTTCATATCATAGATTATCAATAACGCTAGGTCATGCATTCCATCACCTATCTAATTTAATTAGTCTTCTTGTGTGTTAGAATTGACTAGTCACTTCTCTCATTTTATTTTTAGCAACATCCTGGAGCAAGTTAAGTTTATAAAATAAAAAAATCAATGATTATTATTTTATTATGTGTCATATTTTTAATCAACGTTTATAATTTGGATATGATGATAACGAGATTTACAATTTTTCTTACATTAGAAAAAAACATTTCAACAAGACTCCTAATACATTAATCTCCCTTTTCAACAAACACTATCGCTTCTTTAGCCTTTAGGCAAGTCACCGACTCATATACGATCCTATACATCTTTCTCACCAAACTCATATATTCTAAATGTTTATGTATAGATATATTTTCTATTTCATACACTGATACACTAACTAATTAGTTTTAGTTTAAATTATAAACTGATTTTAACAATGTTCACAAATCTTTAACTGTAATACAGATACAATCCCAAACTTCTTTTGGTGGTTTGTAACTTACAATAACTTATACACAGTGTTTTTAAAATCGGATCGGATGATGGACCGGAAAAGCTTTTGGGTCATGGGTTAATCTGGTCCAAACGGTTCAACCGGGTTTTCAATATAACTTTTATTTTATATATATTTTATATATATGGCACTTAAAATCAATGTAATTTGCTACTTTAATGTTTTCTTTATTGATTAATAATTAATCTTTATAATATTAATTGAGAAGTACATTATAATGTTTGAATACAAGAATATATAAGAGAAAAAAACTGTTTGGATATAAGAATAGGAGAGAAAAACTACTTGGATAAAAGAATGAGAGAGAAAAACTGTTTGGATATAAGAATAATAACTTTAAACAAAACCGACAGATGGTTCGGTCAAACCAGAAATCGAATATATTAATTGATCGGTCGGGTACCAAAACAAAACTAAACTGAAAAAATACATTGCAACAGGTTGGATACAAAATAAGTGAGAAAAATTGTTTGGATACAAGAATAAAAGAGGACAAAAAACCAACCCGGATTGCTTGGGTATTGGACGTAAATCTTCACAATAACTTAAAACAAACCGGCAAATGGTTTAGTCAAATCAGAATCACAATTGTTAATTGATCGAGTCGGGTATCTAAACAAAACTAAACTGAAAAGATAAAAACGTAACCCCGCACAGTCAAACCAGAAATCGAATCAGTTAATTGATCGGGTCGGGTACTAAACAAAACTAAATTGTAAAGATAAAAAACATATAACCCTGCGCTACTGCGCGGGTCGGCTACTAGTTTACAATAAAAATGAATCAGAGAAATTACATTATTCATAAACAAACCCTACTTTTTGTCTTCCTAACACCGCCGCCCATCTCATCATCTAGTCTCATCTCGATGTTCATTGCTATACCATCATTTGCGCTCTTGGACGCAATGGACACCACCCCCTAGTAGAGGCTGCTCTCCCCCACGGCCCCGCCTGCTCGTCGGAGGACTCTTTTGGACTTAGAGTGCTTTCAGATGGGGGGCGGGTAAGGCATTGGATGGCCCAGCCTGTTCCCTCTGAATCGGTTGATTTCCCTCTTTCTTCTACTTCTTGCTCCTTTCTCTTTACTCAAATTTAAGTTTCAGTAAAATAGTTCTTCTAATTTTGTTTTCTTCCTTAATTATATCTACAGATCTTGATTTTCCTTCTGAATATTATATCAAAATAGATCAGAGAAAGTTAACACAAAAGGATAATATGACTATGAAAAACAAAAGTTTTGACTTACATGAATATAACACAGTTTGATCAAACATGAAATGGACAAAAAGAAAGATACGCCATCAAAGACTCGTGCGATTACCAAACAAGCATCAATTTAGGGTTTTAAGAGTGCATAAAAAGAAAACCGGGTTTATTCGGTTTAGTTTTGGTTATTTTTGTTTCTCGATTCATTTTATTTTTGTATGAGGGAGTATGTGAACCGATCAATTAACATATTCGATTTATAGTTTGACTGAACCATCTGCCGAAAGCGTGTATAATATTATATTATATATATCATGAAACACCACACATAAAATTAGGTATGTGACTTTCACCTGAAATCTGAAGCCGAATCCGAACCCGCCCAAAAAAACCCAAACCTAAATTTTTTAAAATCCGAACGTTTTTAATATTTCTAAACCCGAAAACCCAAAACCCTTAAAATCATAGTATTAAAAATGTTTTAGATAATACTATGATATAATACATAAAATTATAGTATTTAAAATGTTTTAGATAATGTAACATTTAATACATAATTTAAAGTGGTCCAAATTTAATACATTTTATCACTTAAATCTAATACATTTTTTTTTCATTTTTCCGACAATTAAATTGGTCCAAATTTAAAAAAAAATAAATAAAAAAATTTACCTTCTTTTCCCCTTTGCTCTCTAACTGAGTCGAGATTGTCAACATGCAAATGTCTCAAAATGTCTGAAGATGGTAATTCGAAATTGTCAAGATTGCAAATCGAAAAATTGAGCAGAGTGTTAGAAATAGAACTCCCATTCCTCACAATCTCTCAATTAATTTTTCTCTAAGAACTGCAAGTAAAAGCAAGAACAAAGGCACAAGAAATTTGTTATCCCAGCATAATCCAATCGATATGATTGAACCTACTCTGGGGCAGATTCGATTCGGCAATTCACTAAATTTGGAAACTGTTTACAAAGCTCTAAAACCAAGCTTTAATAATCAATGAGTAAGGAAAGAGCTTGATCGATACAAAGAGAAACGAAGAGACAATGACATATATTTATACTAGAGAACCTAAAACTCTTATCGCGACTAGGAGAGCTTATTTCATCTTCCCAATTGTCTTCACTTTCCTTTTTCCTTCTTCTCGTCACTTTCCTTTTCCTTATGAGCTTTGGTTTTTGTTACCAAACTTAACAAGACTTATCTGTTCCTCTGGTTTAGATTAAACCAATCACAAACCTGAAAACAGAATCAGCCTCACAACACTCCATCTTGATTCTTTTTCTTGTTTCCCCTTAGTGAACTGCAATCTTGAATCTAACCTCGGCATGAAGACTTTTTCCATCTTCACTTGATCAACTTTAGAAACTCTAAAGCTGAATCAAACTTTTTCACTGGAATGCCTTTAGTAAGCATATCTGCAGGATTCTCAGATGTATGGATTTTCAGAACTTCCGCTTCTCCTTCCTCGATAATATCTCTGATGAAACTGAACTTAGTAGGCATATGTTTTGTCCTTTCATGAAACACATTGTTCTTAGACAAACATATAGCTGATTGAGAGTCACACCAGATCGAAGCCTTTTCTGCTTACAAACCCATATCAATCAATAAACCTTGAATCCATAATGCTTCTGTAACAACTTATGTAAGAGCAATATACTCCGCCTCTGTAGTTGATAAAGCTACTGTTGACTGCAAACTTGACTTTCAACTTACTGTGTTACCTCCGACTGTAAACACATAGCCATTAATTGATCTTCTCCTGTCTAAATCTCCTGCATAATCAGAGTAACAATATACTTGAACTCTGAAATTTTCGCCTTTGGTGTAGACCAGATTTAGCTCTGTAGAACTACTTAAATACCTTAGTAACCACTTGACAGCCTCCCAATGTACTGCTCCTGGTTTGCTCATAAACCTGCTCACAAGTCCAATAGCATAAGCTACATCAGGACGAGTTCCCACCATAGCGTACATAACGCTTCCGACTGCACTTGCGTATGGTACAATCTCTGTATCAACGCCTTCTTCATCTTCTTTCGTAGATGAAAGCTTAAAATGTGCACCAATCGGACTTGTAACAGTCTTTGCTCCACTCATGTACGTTGAACCTTTGTATAACCTTTTTTATGTATCTTGATTGAGATAAACATAGAGTTCCTTTTTCTCTATCTCTCTTAATGTCGATTCCCAATATTCTACCTGCTGCACCCATGTCCGTCATCTCAAATTCTTAACTTTGAACACTCTTTAGCTTTCTGATCTCTGTCATACTCTTAGCAGCCAGCAACATATCATCAACATATAAGAGTAGATAAGCATAATCTTCATGTTCAACTTCTTTCACATGTACACAAGAATCGTGTACACTCCTGTTGAACTTCTGATTCTTCATAAAATTATCAAACTTCATGTTCCATTGTCGTGGAGCTTGCTTTAATCCATAAAACAACTTCTTCAATAAATAGACTTGATCTTTTCCTGGATTTACCTCAAACCCTTTAGGCTGTTCCATGTAAAGCTCTCGATCAATGTCTCCATGTAAAAACGCTGTTTTCACATCCATTTGCTCCAATTCCAAATCTTCTTGAACGACCAAAGACATTAAAATTCTGAAGGAAATATGTTTCACTACTGGAGCAAATACTTCATCATAGTCAATTCCTTCCGTTTGTGTGAACCCACTAGCTACAACTCGAGCCTTAAACCTCTCAGGTTCGACCATAGGAATTCCTGGTTTCTTTCTGTATAACCAACGACAGCTAATGACCTTAACCAACGACAGTTAATGACCATTTTGTCTTTAGGTCTATCAAAAATGATCCAAGTGTTATTCTTCCATAGAGATTTCATCTCATCATTCATTCTATCATTCTACTTGACCCAATCTTCACTCCTCTTTGCATCGTGATAGCATTGAGGTTCTTCTATATCTATGTTTTATGCTGCTAACAAAGCAAAAGCAACTTCAGTATAGTCATTAAACTGCGCTGGAAGTCTAATCTCTCTCCTGGGTCTATCTCTTGCAAGGCAATGGCTTTGTGGTTTTTCACTTGGTCCTGTCGTATTGTTACTTGCAAGTTTTTCTGATTCTGAATCACTTGCTAACTGTGATAGCTCCACTTACACTAGAACTCTCTGCAACCTTTGTACTCTCTTGTCCATTAAAATTTTCATAAGAGATTTCTGTAAACTCTCTAATCGATGGATAAGCTTCAGAAACTTGTTGAACTTTTTCTCCTGACTTCAAATTCTTGAACACCAAGTCTTTGTGAAATATCACATTTCTACAAGTCACACACTTTTCTTCGTCAATCAACCAAATCTTGTATCCTTTAGTACCTTGAGGATAGCCTAAGAATACACCTTTCAAAGCTCTAGGCTTGAGCTTTCCCTTATCTTGATGAACGTATGCAACAGACCCAAATCTTCTCAGATGCTTGTAACCTGGTTTTCTGTTTAACCAAAGTTGTTCTGGTACATTGTGATCCACTGCAGAAGATGGTGATCTTTTAATCAAGTAGACTGCGGTTGCAGCTGCTTCAGCCCAAACGACTTCGTCGAGACTTGATTCGTCAAGTAAGCACCTAACTTTCTCCATCACTGTCTTGTTCATTCTTTCAGCCACTGTGTTTTGCTGCGGTGTGTAAGTGCATGTTCTATGCATTTCAATTTCGTGCTTCTTGAAATACTCATCAAACCTAGTATTGCAAAACTCTAGGCCATTGTCTGTTCTCAAAACTTTGACCTTCTTATCAACCTGATTCTCAACGAGATCTTTCCATTCGCAGAAGTTTTTGAATGTTTCATCTTTTGTTGTGAGAAACATCAACCAAACTTTCCTTGTCTTATCATCTATAATAGACAGGAAGTACTTGTTTCCAGAATGTGATGGAGTTATATTCTGTGATCCCCATAAGTCGGCATGAATATATCCAAAAGCGTCTTCTGTGTCATGCTTCCCAACAATTGAAGTTCAACTTTTTAGACTTTCCCATAACACAATGTTCACAGAAAGATAAATCTTTCACGTCACTCTTCTCCAACAAGCCTTTTCCAGATACGATCTTCATATTATTCAGACTTAGATGTCCTAATCTGCTATGCCATAATGCCATCTTATCCTTTGACAATTCTACATTGCAAGCCTCCCTCTTAGTCGTTCTGCCATCTTGGATATATAAGTCATTCTTAAGAATACCACGCAGAGGTAACTTCTTATTCTTAAAGAAGCTGACTACACCATCTCCACCTTCATGTGTATATCCTAGCTTATCTAGAGTTCCAGTAGATATCACATTCCTTATGAGATTTGGAACATACCTCACATCATTCAGAACTTTGATGGAGCCGCCATTAGTTATGAATTTCACGGATCCACACCCTTTTGATTCAACGGTGTGATTGTCTCCAAGAAGAATTGTTGTGTTTGCATTCTCATTGAACTCCGAGAACCAATCCTTTTTCGATGTCATGTGATAGGTACAACCAGAGTCAATGACCCATTGCTCCTTTGAATCCTGATCATCTACACTAGTGCCTCTGAGAACATAAGCTTCTCAATGATCACGCCAGCCTCTCTTTGACCTTCATTCTGTAATTTCTTCTTTCTCGCAGAACAGTCTTTTTTTAAGTGTCCCTCCTTTTTACAGAATCAACAAGTCATTCTAGTTTTCGAATTCGACCTGCTCCTTGATGTCTTGCGTTTTATTGCATTCTAACGTTTGTTTTGACATGTTTTATCGAGTCTTTCTAGTCCTTATTGAGTCTTTTCAGGTCTAAAGACGTTATGGGGAGAGTTTCCGCTCAAGGAGGAGCAAGAAGATGAAAGTGAGCAAAAGGAGTAAAAAAGTCGTCATACGTAGCCCGACCGAGACCACTAGCTGATCACTCGATCGAACCCATTAGGAGACGCTCGATCTCACCTGCTCAACCGACCGACCACTCGACAAGCCAGTCGACCAGCCGCTCGATCGACCACTCGATCGAGCGCTCGACCACTCGATCGAGCGCTCGACCAGCCATTCGACCGACCAGTCGGCCAGCCACTCGATCATCGATTCTNCAAGCACCTACTCTACCCGCTCGCCCGACTACCCACTCGACCGAGTTCCCGTTCGATCGATTCGCCTTCAAACCGGATTAAACCGAACTCGACCTTGCAACTACTTAGACCTATTTTTCAGCCATTGTTAGGCTAGGCTTTTCTTGGAGTTTTTGGACTTAAGGAGATACGCCGTTTTTCATTGTTTTTGGAGAAGAATCTGAACCCTATTGTTGTGACAGTTTTTGGAGAAGATTTCTGAACCCTATTGTTTACGGTTTCTCATTTCTAAATCAATGAATTTTATCTCATCCATTGTTGTAACTTATTTGGCCATGTCTGAATAGTCCTTTAGCTGGATCTAGGTTTGTCAAGGGAGTTCATGAGTTAGATAACTGAATGCAAATAGGACCTCTTATCTATCGTTTCGCCATTGATTGTCTTAATGCTAAGATTGATTTGATCACTTGATCTTAGATCTTAGGTTAATCTGTTCATCAAAAGTGTAATAGGTTGCTAGAACAATCATTGGTGAGCGATCCATCCTTAGCCTGCGAGAGTTGATGCTAAGGTGGATCGTGAACAAATCATTCCTGTTCATTAAGGCTTGTCTGCAATTGCTAGGTTCAGACGACAATTTAGACACCTAGGTTGTTAGATAAAGTTGTCGACGCCACGACAGTGGGTTTGCATAATTTTATGATTGAGTTCGAAACCTGTATTGAATCATTCCCCTAAATAGTCATTCGGTTCCTTTCCATGAGCTCCTGCGAATTACCTCGATCTAGTGCTTTTTTTACTGAATTTATTTAGTCGTTACTTGATACTGAATCAACAAACAAACCATATTCTTGTCTTAGCTCTGTTTTAAGTCTCTTAGTTTCATAGTGTAACACTGGTCCTCTGGATTTCGAATCCTTTATATTACATCTTCATCACTGTATGCTAGCAGTAGAGAAAAGGAATATATTTTTAGATTATCACTCCTACTCCTATCAGACTTTCCTTTTGTTGAGGATCTACCTCTATCTTCAGAATACAAAGCTGATCCCTTGTCACTCCTTTGACCTTCAGGAAACTCTCGTTCTTTTGATTTTGCAGCTGAGATAACATCTTCAAGCTTCAGAGTTTCTCTTCCATATTTCAGGGTGTGCTTCAACTGATCAAAGCCTGGCGAGAGAGACGTCAAGAACAGTATTGCTTGAACCTCATCATATACTTCAATCTCAAGATTTTCCATCTCAGCAACAATCTTCAAGAAATCATCAACCGTTTGATCAACAATCATCGTTTCCTTCATCTTGAATCTGTAGAACTTCATTTGTAGATGAATTCGATTTGGTAAAAGATCTCTCGGTGTACAAGCGATCCAACAACGCCCACATATCAGCTGCTGTTGTGCAATGCTTAATTTTTCGTAAGACAACATTATCGATGTTCGCGATAATGATTCCCATAGCTCTTTCATTCTGATCCTGCTTCACAAGATCCAATACGGTCTTCATGAGAGGATCCGACGGTGACGGCGAATCAGCAGCTGACTCATCATCAGCAGCAACAGCTGATTTCTTCTTTTCGCTTTTTCTCAACGGAACCAACTTATCCAGATTATCATCAAACAAGATGTGTTTGATCCTTAACATTCCAAAGTGTGCCAACATTTGAATCTTCCATAACGAGAAGTCCTTCTCCGTTGAATCGCTCGATGTCGATGCGAGCATTCGACATGAGTTCCTTAGCCATAAACCTGGCTCTGATACCACCTTGTTAGAAATAGAACTCACAATTCTCACAATCTCTCAACTAACTTTGCTCTAAGAACTGTAAATAAAAGCAAGAACAAAGGCACATGAGATTTGTTATCCCAGCTCAATCCCATCGATATGATTGAACCTATTCTGGTGCCGATTCGATTTGGCAATTCACTAAATTTTGAAACTGTGTACAAAGCTCTAAAACCAAGCTTTAAGAATCACTGAGTAAGGAAAGAGCGTGATCGATACAAAGAGAAAAGAAGAGACAATGAAATGTATTTATACTAGAGAACCTAAGACTCCTATCGCGACTAGGAGAGCTTCTTTCCTCTTCCCAATTGTCTTCACTTTTATTTTTCCATCTTCTCGTCACTTTCCTTTTCCTTATGAGCTTTGGTTTTTGTTTCCAAATCAAACAAGACTTATTTGTGCCACTTGTTAGATTAAACCAATCACAAACCTGAAAACAGAATCAGCCTCACAACACAGAGATAAGCGGATATCAAAGTCCTAATCGTTGCTGTGTTTTCATCTCTTTATTTTTTTGGCGTTGAAGATGACGATTATCTTGGGGTTTCTTCTTCAAACCTTTCTCTCGATTCCAATTAACGGTTTGATTTAGAGATGCTTGAGATTCAGTTTTTTTGTTCTCTAATGTCTCTCCTAACAGCAGCTGGCGACTTCAATCTCCAGCTCAGGTAAACCCCTAAGCTCAAGCAATTTCCTTTCCCGGAAGGAATCCTTTGTTAACTCCTTGCATGCAGAAAACTCATACCTTATTTCTATTTCTTCAACGCTTTCAGCGAGTTCGAAATCGAACTCCATCTGGTTTGGGAAAACCTAGGTAATAGCCTTTACCTCATCCTCAGTCTCTCTTCCGAAACAATTTCAATAATTTCTTCTCGATATGAAAGATAAATTGGTAAAAGTCTTTGAACATTACTTCTTCGTCGGTTAATATTATAACGCTCCGACCTCCCATCCCGGTGAGTCACCCATACCCTCTTTCGGCCCGTGGGCTCCACCCCTGTCCGACGGCCGGTGTGCTATTTTTGAGAAGCTCTAGAGACTTGTTTACTGTCTCTGCAATCATCACCCGACCTTTCCCCGTGTTTTGACCTCACTCACACGGTTTCGTAGACCACTTCCCGGAAGGTCACCCATCATTCCACTACTCCAGCCCAAGCACGCTTAACTCTTGAGTTCTTTATGGGCTTTTGACCGAAAAGATAAGTGCACTTTGTTGACATAGGTAGCCAAATCAATTCTCGTAAGTCTATTCTCATTTATCACAAACCGGAATGTTACAAATATTATTTCGATTCTTTCCGGACATGGCTGTATACTATTTCCATGAGTGCACGGTCTTGACTTGGATTCTCCATGCAGATTGGAAGGGTTTAATGTTTTCCAAAGGAATAATTGAGTAATTGGGAGATTCATTTTTGAGGTAAAAAAAAATTTGTGGGCGATTGTTGTATGAGTTAGGTTTAAGGTTGAGTTATGCTATGCTTCTTATGTAGTATTAGGTCATGAAGGTGTGCAATTATAAGTTTTGTGAATTTAGATATAGTTGAATATATGATATTGATAAACTTAAGAAACATAATAAGTTAGGTAAGTTGATTATGTATTATGGACAATTTCTAAGATTTTTTGCTTTCGAATAAAGCAATTTTCGATTTGCTATTATCATCGATGTATTTTGATTTTCTTATTTTCTTATTTTTGTTTCTGGTACAGGTTTGGATACGGGTTTGATTAAACCAATATGCATTGAATCAATTATTGGTTAAACTGAATCATTCATTATATTGGAGCCAAATCAGAGTATGGTGTGATTTAAGTTGTAAGTAGATCTGCGTCCCATTCTGAAACCATTTGGGTGGGTTATTCGCGAGTTAATGAGTTATGTCAATAGAGTTGATTTTTTTGACTTTTTTAATACAAAATTATTCCTAGTTATCTTTGTTTCCAAGCATAATTTTTTTATGAACTTAGTGGCATTTTTCATAAATAAATAAATTTTTTATTTTTTTAAAAATGTATTTTTCAATTAATATGTAGAGATTATAGACATTAAACAGTATATATAAATATATAGGAATATAAATAGTTGTAAAAAAATATAGGAATAATATAATGATCTCTTGCGCACAAAGGAAAGGCACGAGAGGAATCTGCCATGTAATTCGTGGAGAGGTTCCTATAATATGATAATTCTGCAAAATTCTTTATATAAATGCTCAAAAGACGACAAAACAGTTTTGTTATATGTGGAAAGTGGTGCGAGAAGCTTCATGAAACTCAGGGTAAGTTGCTACTTTTGCTTTTTATTAGTATTTCTATTTCTATTTCTGACATTTTCTCCTTTCCCTATCAAATTAAAGCCCACTTTATGAACTGTAAATTTTCTAATATATTCCCTTATATATTTTTGTTATCGTAATATAAATCCTTTGAATACATGCATTATTGAATGGTGCAAATCATGTTGAGACCAATGGTGTACCTCCTTCATGATACAATCACGTCGGCACCAATCGAGTTAAATAAAAATTGACCCTATGCTTGATGGTCTTAGTTTGTCGACTATAGTATATTTTAATTTTTAAGGGTTGAGACTGGTACTACTATAAAACAAGATAGCTCAGATTCTCCCAGTAAATTTTATTTTTGTTTTCATACAAAAGTACAAATGACAGTTCTTTTTTTTTGGAACAAAACACAATCTTTTAATCCCAAATGACAGTTCCTTTCTAATTTATACTTAAGACATCTTATATCATCTAAAATTAAGAATATTGCAGATAAACATATTTAAAAGTAAATAATGAGTAATCCAGTTAACGGACGAAATTAGATTGTTCGTATATAAATGAACTTGAAGTTTATAAAACCTCTGAGTTTTTAGCAAAAACAAAGTTGTAGGTATGTTTACCAAATGTATACCAACGTAACTATGTCGATTGGTGAATATTATTTCCATCAAACTTTAACACTTCTTCCAAAATCAAAAGTAATTTTTTAGAATGTTAGGATGCGCCCATTTGTATAATTTTAAACGCTTTCAACGAATCTCGCTAATCGATATAAACAACTTAAGTAGCCTTGAAAATTTGTACAGATATTTGCACATATGATAAAAAGAAATAAAAAGGTGAAAAACTCTCATTACTCTTTCGTTTACAGTTTTATATTTATTTCTCCCAAGTAGGGGACCAAAACTATTTGTTGTATTTTTACTAAGTAACCAAAACCAAATGGCCGGAGGAAGAGGACCACATATTTCCTTTATATTTTTTGTTTTTTATGTAAAACAAATCTGCACTGTTCAGATATAAACTCTAAACTAATGCAGACGATGACTTAGACCGAGAATAATAACTTCTCGGTCATATAGGGAAAAATCACACACAAACTGAAAGATAATTAATTTCAAAAGATATAAAGCCGGTAATATAATAATTCATTCGCTGAGTGATTACACATGGATAACTTTTTATAGAAAATTATTTGGTCAGTCTCTAGTGTGTGAATAACTTCACACATATTTTGACTGCACTTACAAGTTACTACGGAGGTGTTATTACATTATATTTTCAACCACATTCATCTTATTGAACGCGTGAAGTGTTGACTATTGCTACAGCCGCAACTATTAGAACTAAATTTATTCGCTATTATATAATGTTGAAACAATAACTTCAAAATTATATCCAACCTGGAGGATAAGTTTAAGGGTGTGGATTCGAGGAAGACAAACAATCTGAACTTTTACGCAATAAAAGAGAAAAAAAAAAACGTTATTTGATAAAAAAAAAATAAATAAAAAAATAAAAGGTACGGCTAAGTTTGGCGGTTTGGAGAGTTGAAAAACAAGAAGAGGAAGAAAGAGAGAGATGGAGATGGTGGGACTATGGAAACTAAACATTTGCACGCCTCTCTCTGAGTTCTTCGTTGCATCAAAGATTCTGGTCCCACTTTTATTATATGTGAAGGCCTCATTTCAAATTTAACCCCCTTTTGCCTTTTTCCCTTAAGTTTTTTTTTTTTTTCATCTAGAATTATATTGAATTGAGAAAGATACAAGGTGTTACACACCAACCAACCAAACCACTAAGACCACAAGATGGAATACTAAGCCGGACGATATAAACAATCTCCGGAAGATAAGCTGGTGAAAAACGAATACACAAGAAACTAAGCCCACAAGGGGGAAACTAAACCTTACAACACAACAACAATGGAACTAAAGGTGAAGAAAGTAGTGATTCAAAAGGATTAACCTAAATGAAGAACAACACCAACTCACACTTGTAGCAGCCAAAACCTGCTTCACACTTCTAGAGAACCTTCAAGAAACCTCACCCTCACCGTAAACCTCACCCTTAAGTTTAGTTATTATTTTTTTTATAAGGAAAAACCCTCAAAAATATACCAACTTAATTAAATCTAGATGAAAAATACACGAATTTTTTTTTATCCCAAAAATATACACAAACTAATTTTAAAACCCATATTAATACATAATTTTCACAATTCTAGTTTTTCAACTGTGATTAACAATTCTTATCTCCTTGAACAGAAATTTAAAAACGTTGTTTACTCTTAAAAACACGTGGGTTTAGATAAATTAAAAAGACTAATTTGTCCATTTATTCAGAAACTCAATTTTTCCAAATCAATTTTACAAATCCTAGATTCAATTGATTATGTGACATAATCACCAAGTGGTTGGGTAATTTGTTGAAGCTGCTGATGTGATGCTATGGAGAGACAAGAAGGTCGATCCTCTCTCTCCTTCTCTCATTCCTCTGGTCCAATGCTCTCAACAAGTAAAATCTTTTTTTCCTTCACGTTCCTGAATTATATGCAAATAAAAAGCCTAATTCCTTATTTGCTAATCTGAAAAGTTTCAATTATCATTTATAGATCTTCAGAAAACATTCTGAGAAGTCATTACTCCAAACTACTTCTGACTTTGCATCATTACTTATGAATTTAGGGTTTGTAAAACTGATTTGCGGGAAATTGAGTTTTTGAACAAATGAACAAATTAGTCTTTGTATTTTTAATAGTAAATGATGTTTTTAAACTTCCATTACACGAGATAACAGAGCTGTTAATCGTGGTTGAAAAGTTATGAAATGTGAAAATTTATGTATTAATATAGGTTCCAAAATTAGTTTGTGTATATTTTCGGGATCGAAAAAAATTCGTGTATTTTTCTTCCATATTTAATTAAATTAGTATATTTTTCAGGGTTTTCCCTTTTGATAAAAACAAAAAATGTTAGATCCGTAACTCTAGACTACAGTTAGTCAGTGAGAATTTTACTGCCTTCAAACTTACAATCCAAGAATGACCTTACGGTTTCACTATAACCTTTTTTTAGCATGAGCAGTGGAATCTTATAAATTATAATTAGGATTAGAGATAGTCTTTAGCTCCAAATAAATTGACTTGTTGAGTCGTACCTCCCCGTCAACGAGAGCGAACATGTTTTGAACATCATTAGTGGACAAATTCTGATAAAATAAAAAATAGAATGACGTATGACAGATACTACTTTGAAATAAGGAATATCGAGTTTTCTCCTACTGAATATTTACTTTTTTGTGGTTTTCACGTGAGATGGTTAAAAAAACATTAAAAACAACACAAGAGTGGGCTTTTAATTTGGGCCCACACTGTGGCAGTAGCAGGCTAAGAGAGTATGGGTCCCACAACGCCCATGATCCCAAAATTTCCAAAGAAAATGGAGACAGCTTCTGTGTTTATCCGAAAGCCACCCTCACGCTTTGGATTATCTTCACTGTTTATTTTTCGAAAAGATGATTATTTAAAAAATAAAATGAAATGGTTGTTTCCTTTTGATTCTGGCAATAAAAAAAAGTTTGAAAAATGCAATACTCGACAAACGTCCACACACTAGATTAGACCCCGCGTATATGCGGGTTTATTTTAAAATTTTTGAATTAAATCACGAAAAGATATTAAACAAAATCTGATCATTTTAAAAGTTAGTAGAATAATATTAAAAATCCGATAACAAATCTATAGAGAAAATAAGATTGCTAATCTTTTACATTTTAATTATAATTGACATTTTTTTTTGAATTCATGATATGAATATTAATTAATTTATTTTCTTTTTATTTTATCTAATATAGAAAGACTTACATGTGTCTAAATCTGATCGACTAATTAATTTATGAAAATTTGATTATTCCATTCAAGAGATTTTAATTGATGAAATATTTTTTAATATTGTTTTACCTAACAAAAATTGAAAATTAAACTATTTAAAATTAGAATATCGGTCCGTCATAAAATTTTATTTTTAATTTTAGTTAGTTGCTTGATAATTATTTTGTTAGTTTTCTATTTATATATTTTTTTCAATTTTGTTGTTGCCTTTCGGCCATTATAAATTTTCCTTTTCATTATTAGTTAGCTGTTTTACAATTATTTTGTTAGTTTTCTATTTATGTTATTATATTTTTCCAATTTTGCTTGTGTTAACACATGTCATCACCTGATCAAATATTAGACACATGTTGCCATAATAATTTTGATTTCGATCCAACTGATCTAGAGATAAATATTTTTATGAACTGTAAAAGACATGATTTTTTATTTCTTAATGAAAGAAAGTTTAAACAAAAGATAGAATCACACAATTAAATCATGAAGGCTATAACTTTTTTTTTTTTTTTTCCTTTTTCGTAATGGGAATATGTTTTTTTTTTCTTTTCTTAATGGATGTAACAATTTTCTTTTTAATTATTTGTTTTCTGTTTTTTTTTTTTTGATTTTTTTTCTTTTTCGTAATGGAAATATGTTATTTTTTCTTCTTGTTTTTCTGATTTTTCGTTGGTCTTATATATATATATATATGAAATTACGTACCAGTTTATACTGAATTGTTTTTAGAAATTTGATAAAGTTTGAACACTGCCATAGATCCAAAGTTTGATGAACATTTTGTTTTGTATTGGGCTTGAATATCTAAATTGGGCCAGAATAACTATTTTTTTATCACGCTTACCTTTAGACTTTTAGTACGCAGATTATTCTGACTATACAACCATTCATAAGTGGAAGCACTTTTGTTTAGTCAGACGCATAATAATATAACATATTGTAAACACATGATCAATATCGATATAACCAGCTAGTTGTGGCAATCGGTTTAGAAGCAACAAATAAAGAAGAAGATTAGGATTAATGTTTTCTTTTAATGATTTATTATGATGGTGAAGATTTCGCCCGTGAACAAAAAATCCATTTGAATTGAAAGATTGGACGTCATAGGAGAGGAGCGATTATATCAATGGTTTATGGACCTACGGCTAGGCTATGCTCTCCGCCATTCTAAAAGGTGCCTTCCACTTTAACCTTTCATTCTCAAGCTTAAAAATATATTCAGAACCTAATTATGTCACTTAATCAGGTGCTAATCATAATATATTTAAGCTATAAGACATGCACCAAATCCCAAACCAAAGTATTTGATTTGTTTCTCGCTTTGGTTTGTTCCTCGCTAGGACTTTAGTGTTAATTACTTTTTGGTTCTTTGAAGGCAATGGCATGAGAAAATCCATGATATGTTTTTCATGTTCAAATGTCACAACAATTTAGATATTTGAATTTTATTCTTGTCTTGGCTTTTTTTTTTTTCTTCTAAATATTAGGTGCGTTACAAAATTCAAACATTTCTAATAACACACACAATTTGCACAAAAAGCTTTACCATATAATAAATTGTTTGTTCTTTTTTTCCATTTGCTCTTAGCGAGTGCTTATATGGTCATGAAGCAGTTGAAGTGGTTAATACCTTCGCAAAGAGGTCTTTAAACATCAACAACACATTTGTGTAATGCTTTGGCGAGGAGGTCATCCACAAACACCATTAACCTCACCTTGTGGAATGCTTTGGCAAGGAGGTCATCCACAAACACCAACTTGTAAAGAAGCATGTATGTAACATATCAAACCGTGATGATTGATATATAATGGTAAAGAATTGAACGAACGATACCATAACATATCATAGTCGTATTTTGTTGAAATTATTTATAATTATATAATATTATATAAACAAAATTAAAGTTCATAAAATGAATCAAAATACCTATAAGAAATTAGCAAATGAGCACATGCAAAACCGAAATTACTCTGCCTTGATTTTCTTTCACGTGAGATGAAAGTTTATCATATTTATAGTGAGTGTAATAGAGCTGTATACAAACTGTAAATTAATGTTTTATAATAAAATAATCCATAGATGTTTAGCCTGTTTTCCATCTAATTATCAGAATTCTTCTCCAGAATATACAGAATGTTGTGGTTGTTCCGAGCGATCAAATGAATTATCGTTTGGATCAAATCTAATGCATTCGACTCATGTAAGAAAAGCCTATAGCACAAAGCTGATTTTGGTTTTCAATTCGGTTTTATTCGGTTTAGAATTTATCCACCCTGTAAAACCATGGGACAACATTTCCCATTGACATTTTTCTAATACTTGATACAGTCTTACCATCCAGATCAAACCACGTGGCACGTGCACATGTTACAGAGTTCCTCATCACAGAGGATCAACACTCCTTCCTCTTTCCCTTTTACACTGAACATACACTCTGTACTAGTGATCAAACCTCTAAACACAGCAACCGCCAAATCCTTCGAATTCCCCGATTGCTTTATCTTTTTCTTTTTGGTTCCCTCTGAAGTCGAAGAGACGCCATAGAAATGATTTGAAGCTCTGTAAGTGCTCTTATCTCCTCTGTTCTCGATACTTCGATTTTGTCTTTTGCTTTTCACAGATCGGTGAATTTATTAATCTGCTTTCTGGATTTTTTTTCATTCGTAGGTCTAGAATTCTGGGTAAGAGATCTACGATTGTTTGTTGAAAATGCCGAGGCAGAATCAAAGCGTGGAGAATCTGCTACTTCTGGGGAAAATCAGGAAGCGTGGATGTTCTTCGCCGACATCGTCGACTTCTTCTGTTCTCAGGGAAGGTTATCGGTTTAAGAGAGCGATCGTGGTTGGGAAAAGAGGAGGATCCATCACTCCTGTTCCTACATGGAGGCTGATGGGCCGATCTCCATCTCCAGCATCGTCATTGCGAGCTTCCGGTGCCTTACACGCTGCTTCTCCGGGATACGCGCCGTCGCACTGCGGGAGCAAAACCGGGAAGGTACCAGCTGCTCCGGTTTCGGCGAGGAAGCTCGCGGCGACGCTGTGGGAGATGAACGAGATGCCTTCGCCGAGAGTGGCGGAAGAGGAGAGTATGGTGAAGACTAGAAAGACTAGAAAGGAGAGGATCGCGCCTCTTCCTCCGCCTAGGTCTGCTCATTCTGGTTCTCTACCGCCTCACCTCTCCGATCCGTCGCATAGCCCAGTCTCTGAGGTAAAGTTATATTATTTCTGGATAAAATGTTCCAATTTTTTATTGGTGGAGGATAATTGAAAAGGAATGTGCTGTGATTTGAAGTTCTTGCTGGCGCCATGTGATTAAATTCTGACCGATCAAAGGAGAGAGAAACTGATTTGCTCGTCTTTGCTATTTAGATTCTCACTCTTCTGCATTTCTTGCAAAAACTAATAATTTATATTTGATTCGGGTAGTTAAAAGATCTCAATTCTCTTTGACTGGTAGAAATGATCATCTTTGTGTGATTCTGAGGTCTGCATTTAGTCAAAGTTGAGAATTGTTGGCAACCTCTATGAGTATTTTATTCATCAAGAGAATATATTTTTTTGTCCTGCAGCTTCTGGTTGATGTTAAGAAGTGGGATTAGAGAAGAATAGAAAACTGTTGATCTTCGGAATCTTTTGTCATGTGCTCAAAAGAAACACATTTAAGTTCGTATGAAGGGGCATTGTTCTTTAATAAGTTGGTGCGTATTAGTTTTGCATAATTGGGCAGTTCGAGTAGTTTTTTTCATTCATCAATCATCATATAGAGGTAGTTGGTTGGTTATTAGAGGTTGATTTATTGGGAATAATGTAGGCCTAGATTCTCATATAATTGAGACCTTAGGAGGTTATGTATATAATTTCTATATGTGGCAATGGACAATGCGAATGGAGCTTTCCTGCTTTCTTTGCTTGTGTGTTAGGTAATAGGGGAAGCTGAGAAACTTGTTGGTTTTGTAGAGGATGGAAAGATCGGGGACTGGAAGTCGCCAGAGAAGATCGTCCTTCACTGTGCAGAAGCTTAAGCTTGGAGACTGTAATGTGGGAGCTAGGGATCATTTTAGCAATGGCAGCTTCATGGATGTAAGCTGATTTCTTACTTTTGGGGATGTTTCTTTCTGAATTATGAAGAAACCTTTCTTTCTGCAGCTTTCATACTTTTTTTTTTGTCCTACCAAAACTTGGTATTTGGTTGAGCTGTTCATATCAAATGCTTCTGGATGAAAGTGCATGATTTGAGTATTATTGGCTCCAAAGGCTGTTGGTTGTTGACTAGTGTTGTAGTTTCTCATTCACTTTGGAAGCATACAATCTGTGTTTTGTTATGCACCTATACATTGCATGTAAGGCTATATAAGCAACTAGGAGATACTAATCTACTTTTATTAGTTTGTTTGCCTCCATCATCTTTAAAATGCATTGGCCTGCAAGGAAGCGATTTACATAAGATTTAACATGGTTTATTCAATGCAGATTGAGACTCGATCACGGGCGGAGACACCGACTGGATCAACCGTGGGAATCAAAACACGGCTGAAAGATTGTAGTAACGCTCTCACAACATCAAAAGAGCTTCTCAAAATCATTAATAGAATGTGGGGTCAAGAAGACCGCCCATCTTCCAGCATGTCCCTCGTCTCTGCTTTGCATTCTGAGCTTGAAAGAGCTCGCTTACAGGTCAATCAGGTAATCCACGAACACAAACCGGAAAACAGTGACATTAGCTACTTGATGAAGCGTTTTGCTGAAGAGAAAGCTGCGTGGAAAAGCAACGAGCAAGAAGTTGTTGAAGCTGCAATCGAATCTGTTGCCGGTGAGCTCGAGGTGGAGAGGAAACTGAGGAGACGGTTCGAGGGCTTGAACAAGAAACTGGGCAAAGAACTAGCTGAAACAAAATCTGCTCTGATGAAAGCAGTGAAAGAAATGGAGAACGAGAAGCGAGCGAGAGTGATGGTTGAGAAAGTTTGCGATGAGCTAGCGAGAGACATCAGCGAAGACAAAGCCGAAGTCGAAGAACTAAAGAGAGAATCTTTCAAAGTCAAAGAAGAAGTCGAGAAGGAAAGAGAGATGTTGCAGTTAGCTGACGCATTGAGCGAGGAGAGAGTGCAGATGAAACTCTCGGAGGCTAAACACCAGCTCGAGGAGAAAAACGCAGCTGTTGATAAGCTAAGGAACCAGCTCCAGACTTACCTCAAAGCAAAAAGATGCAAAGAGAAGACCCGTGAACCGCCTCAGACTCAGCTACATAACGAAGAGGCCGGAGAGTACTTGAACCACCACATCGGTTTCGGTTCGTATAACGTTGAAGACGGAGAAGTTGAAGACGGAAACGAAGAAGATTCAGGGGAAAGCGATCTTCATTCCATAGAACTGAACATGGACAACAAGAGCTATAAATGGCCTTATGGTGAAGAGAGCAACAGAGGGAGAAAGTCAACGCCAAGGAAGAGCCTTTCTTTACAAAGAAGCATATCGGACTGTGTTGATTGGGTTGTACAGAGCGAGAAGCTTCAGAAAAGTGGAGATGGAGGATTGGATTGGGGAAGATCTGTTGAAGCTGAGCCTAAAGGGTATTTAGATGAAACACAAGCTTATAAACTAAACAAGGCTTCTTCAAAAGATCATCATCTCCTCTCGGGATCGAGACTGAGTAACTTCCGCGGTGGATCCGTCTCGAAGTCGCGGTTGTCGGATGCTGCGAAAGGCGAAATCCAGAATGCTAGAAAATCAAGATGGTAATGAGCAAATTTATTCACACTTTGGGAGCAGAGATGATGGAACCTAAAGACTTTTACATCTACATTTACTCTGTTCGCTCGTTTTGTCAAGAGTGATTCTTCTTCATATGTAAGTGACTAAAAAAAAGCTTGAATTTTTGGACTGAAAATGATCCAAAACATGTAATGAGCTTGAATTTTACATAACTGCAGGAATTGTCTTTCGACTGGGAGACTCAGATTGCTTAAACGCTAAACCCTTAAAGAACCCTTTCATGAAATTACAGAGAGCGGATTTTTGAGCTTCTAATCGTCCAGCCATTTCCTGAGTCGGTCCTTAACGAATTGGTTCCGAGCCTTGACGCGATCTTGTTGCGGTCCAATATTTTCGAGTGAGAGATACGCTCCGGCTACGAAAAGAGAAACACCCGCCGCGAAAAACCCCACGGACACCATCAACTGCCGCCGTGTCGGCGGATACGACATAAAAAACACCATCCTTTCTTTTGACCGCCGGCGAAAACTCTACCGTGTTGCTAAATATGTGTTTAAAGAAGTTACAGTTCATGGGCCGGGCCTTTAATTTGGGTCGTTTTATTTCAGCTAACACGAGAACCATTTGATAGTTGTTCATTACAGAAAGGCCCATTACGGATAGTAATACTATACTCTTGAGTTGTATTATTTTCGGGGTATGCAGTTTTTTTACCAAAATACATCGCTATGGATGCTGAGTAATTTGAATCTTAACATGATTTTTTTTTTTTTTTTATAAGTCTACCTCATAGAAAATTACAAATTCTTACAACTATTCTTCGTATAAAAGTGTTTTGAACTAAAAGCATTTAATGGATAAAAACCAAAACCATGCGGATATGCGTATGTTATTTATATATGAACTAGATGATAGATGAACCAAAACCATGCGCGTGTGTATGGTAAACTTTAGTGATTTACATGTAAATTCAAAATTTACATTAACCTTTTATCTGGAAATTATGTTATACTCCCTCTGTTCTGTTATATATAATGTTCTAGTATTTTCATATAGATTAAAAAACCTTTATTATTTAGCTATTAATGCAGTATTACTTTCATACCAGCTACTTTTTAATAAATAGTAACCAATGGTAATTCAAGAATTCAATATTTGTATTTAATAGTTCTTGAAATTTGTAGTTTGTATCATTAATTAACAAAAAGTACCTTAAACTTTATAAAACATTATATATTAAGGAACAGAAAGAGTATAGGTATAGGTGATACCTCACACCTAATGCACATATTGTGTTAACTTTAATATTTTTTTATAAATGTAGATTATTGTTCGGTCGGTATGTTTTTTAATAATATTTTGAGATTAATCTATGTTTTTAATTGCATTTATTATTTTCACTGTTCATTTAAAATATTTGTCTTTATTTTTAGATAAAATGTGAGTGTCTGGTCATTGATTTATAGTGTATTAATCAAAACGGCGGAAGTCTTGGAGTGTGCTGTTGGGGAGTTCCTTACACCCTTCGCTGACTGGTCTTGTATGCTATGGTGTGGAGGAGATCTTTCTTTACCCTTAACACCCGAATCCGTAATGGCCGGAGTAGACTCAGATCGAGAGACTTTACTCTTAAGTTTGCGAGATCTACCACCCGAGAATGCTCGTCAAACCTTCTGTAAGTCGTCACCCAAGTGGAAAAGGGTCCTGTGTTTCAATCACTTGAATCCGATAAGGGTAAGTTCGTTTGTTTAACATTTCCAAATATTTATGTGAGTCATTTCCAAAAGTTTAGAATGGCATATGATTCAATTAAATTTAAGACTTTTAGAGTAAATGCTAAAAAAATGTAGCAAAGGCAAACATTTTTAAAAATGCATAACTAAGCATTGAAAAAGAAAATAGTAATATCCATTACATATTTCACTCAAAATATTTGAGTTGAAGGTTTTTATGCTAAAATTATTATTCTGCTAATTTTTCACTAAAACTTTAATCTTCAAATTTTCCGCCAACAAATTTTACGTCGAGAAATTGTTTCAAATTTTTTACCCCAAAATAATATAATTTAGTCATGGCAAATCTTCCTTAAAATTCATCTTGAGAAAGCAAATAACAATATCATCTACATATTGCACTCAAAATACTCGTTTTATCAAAAACATTATAGGGTTTTAATGAAAAATATAATTCTGTTAATTTTCACAAATATTTAAGTCTGTAATTTTCTTTGAACAGATTTAAAGTTGAAAAGTTATTTTCAAATGTTTAAAAAAAAATCGCTAAGACATACTATTCTGCAATGCTCCCGCCAAACAAAATCCGATTAACAAATTTAACATAATTATATTCTGCAATGTTTCCGCCAAAAAAAATCCGATTAACAATTTGGTTTCAAACAACCATATTGGAAAAGAAAACTTGGCTCGTTTGCTTCTGATTCTTCATAGCAAAACTAAAACCAAAAAAAAATATTGCAATAACAGTAATATTGAAATACATGATAAGAACAAATGGCGCGGAGTTATATGAACTTTAATTGTTGGCGGAAAATTTGAAGATTAAATATCTTATTATGCTAATTTTTCATCAAAACTTTAATTTTATCTTCTTCTTTTTGTCAACAGCTTTTTATATAACAAATAAAACTACCAACAAAATAAAAATGAATATGTTAGCATAGCCCTAATTTTCACGTCCAAAACGTGATTTGAAAAATCTTCCACAAACTGTCAATCAAAATTCTGCAAATTTTCCACCTAAAACTAAATTATGATAATATGTGAATTTCAATATATATATTTTTGGCTGAAAAAAATGTTGGATTGCTGATCTTCCATGAGTTGTCTTTGCTTCTTCTTTGAAAAAAAAAGAATTAATCCGTGAATTTGTTTACATTAATAATATTTTTTATTTATAAAGAAGATCAGTAATAGATTTAGGTTCAACATTAGGTATTCTAAATCCTGATTTTAAATGGGTTGACCATTAATCCATGGTTATTCGAAAAATGAAAATAAATCCAAATTGAAATAATACAAAAACAAATATTAATATATTATCAGAAGTCCTAATTTGACATCCAAAACGTAATTTTTTTTTTTCAACAACAATCAATCAAATTCTGCAAATTTCCTCTTGTAAATTAAATTATGATATTATATGTGAATTTTCTTTACATGTACATATCTTGATTACCTAATATAAAATCTCTTATATAAAATTCTATGAGATGAGATAAAAATTTAATTTTAAATAAAATATCAATCTTCTGATTTCTTTCTTTTCCTCTAAAAACAATTGCATAAGACTTATTATTACTTAATTTTTAGGTCTTGGTCATAGCATTTTATCCTCCTAATAACAAATGCTTGCATATATCACTTCTGTTTTTTTTTGTATTTAAAGTCCTAAACTAAAAAATATATAAGTGAACGAATGTGGAATGATTTTTCAATTTAATGAAAAGATTATGTAACACAGATAAAAGCAGATAATAAATAATTTTGGAATTTAGATTGAGTATATTAGGAAACTATTTCTACATAATCTTTTATCTGTTTTTAGATAAAGAACCAAAAATGTTTATAGAAAATATTTCTACGCAGATAAATAATTTTGGAATTTAGATTGAGTATATTCGGAAACTATTTCAAATCAAATTTGGGTATATTCATTAATTGCTACAAATTTAGAATAAATGAGTTTAGAGAAACAAATTTCCTAAAGATATTCAGTTATTGGCATTTCTTCTTCTGAATATTAAAATATATCTCATTCCCTTTTTAAAATCTTTTACACGTGATATCATAGACGATTTTTATTTTATTTAATTAAATCAAATTTTCTTAACCAATTCAATATTCGAATTTTGAGACAGTCAGTTTGATGGGATCCCTCGGTTTGATTTAAGTTAAATCTGGATCCGCGTTATGTAGAGTGTTGTGGGTCATGAGTGGGATAGTTGAATTAAATAAATAAAAATAAATGGCAAAAAATTGTGGATTTGCCACTTCAACAAAATAGCTTATTTTTAATATATTGTAGGATATCTACATACTAGGGTTGGACCCGCGCTCTGCACGGGGTGATAGTTTCTGAATT
>OVBC01001096.1:0-27978 GCA_900406465.1 Noccaea caerulescens | reverse complement strand
CTACTCTCTCAATCTCACTTCCGCATAGTTACTCAAATTCTTTCAGAATTAAGCGTGATTACCGTCGAACAACATGATCGGCCTCTTGTCTTCTTCGAAAAAGCTTGAAGTTTCCTTGACCCAGTCCACTGAATCGCGACGCAAAGTGCGTGGGTTAGCAGATGCAGAGACTCTCATTCTAACTTGCGCACAAGAAGGAACGGTTAATCTCCCGAAACTCGACGCCGGAATAAGGAGAGCCATCTCTCAAGCTTCTCGCCGGCAAACGCACGCAGAAATGGAGTTTCTCCGGAGAGCCACACAAATTGGCTTGGCTCTGATTTTATTTCGAAAATTTAGCCACGTCAATAAAATTTAGCCAGCCACGTCATCAAAACGTAGCCACTCAAAATATTTCAACCACGTCACTTCAGATATAGGCCAATGTAGGAATTAAACCGGTCTTCGTTGGTACACCGGTTCTATTGATTTTGCGGAAACGCTCTTGGAGAAATCGGAGCTTCAAAGACTTAAAAGCTGACCCTTCTCCACTGCAACGCTTGAAACAACATTCCGATCTGAATTATTTCGTCGAGAATCGGAAAATATCGAAAGGTCAAGATGGGTTGGATCGGAGAAACTGTAGATTCTATCAAATCTATTCAGATCCGTCAGCTTCTCACGCAGGCGATCAGTCTAGGTTCGTTCTTCGTTTCCTCTCATATAGCTCGATTTGGATTTCCGTGACCGTAATTCGATTAAGCGTATCTACGGTTATGTTATGTATGAACATTGCCGATCCATTTGCGTTTTTTTTTCTGAATAAAGCTGAAATCTTCCCAGAAATTTAGAGACCACTTTGGTTATTAGAATTTGATGAAGTCGATGGTGTATCATAAGATCGTTTTACTGAAATTTTAGCTCTGATTCCGAAATTTTGAAGTATATTGTTTTGAGGTGGAAATTTTGAAATTTTCCCCTGGGGAAACAAGACTAGGCTCCTTATAGTTTCATAGTGGTTGAATTATTCGTTTTGGATACGAGTCTTATTACAAAATTGTCTGAAAAATTGTTTTTTCTTCGTGTTGAAATCTGGTAGGAATGATTGTGACATCTGCTTTAATCATATGGAAAGCTTTGATGTGTGTCACTGGAAGCGAATCTCCTGTGGTTGTTGTTCTCTCTGGAAGCATGGAACCCGGTTTTAAGAGGGTAATTAGACTTTAGTTTTGCAGTGGCGTTGTTGGAGGGTTCGTTGTATTTCTGTTTGTTAACTCATATTGTATTGAAAATGTGATATCTTTGTAGGGGGATATATTGTTCTTGCACATGAGTAAGGACCCGATTCGAGCAGGCGAAATTGTTGTCTTCAATGTTGATGTAAGTTTCCCTTTTCTTGGTCTCGTTAGCTCTCCCTTTGATTCATGGATCTTTCTCCTAATTGATTTTGTTGCTTCACGCTTCTCCTCTCAGGGTCGTGATATTCCCATCGTTCATCGTGTCATTAAGGTAACCTTTTTCTCGAGATTGCCACTAGCATCTCTCGGTACTTATGATTGATGTAAAAGTAAGCTGATTCTTGGGGTTTATCTCGTTATAGGTTCACGAGAGGGAAAATACAGGAGACGTTGATGTTCTAACTAAAGGTACTCTTCTGCAGACATTTACATTTCACCTTTAAGCGTGTGAATTGGTTTCATTGTGTTACTCTTCTGCACACATTTACATGTCAACTTAATGTTCACAGGTGACAATAACTATGGAGATGATAGACTTCTCTATGCTGAAGGACAACTTTGGCTTCATCGCCATCATATAATGGGCCGTGCTGTCGGGTAGTTCCCAAATCTCTAAATGCCAATGCCTGTGTAGCGTTTAAACGAAATCTCTCTATTGACTCATATAAATGGTTTATCTTCTTGTCTCTTTCAGGTTCTTGCCTTATGTTGGATGGGTGACTATAATTATGACAGAAAAGCCTATCATTAAGGTACATTCTCACTCTATGATCCCAACAAAAATGAAATTTAAGTCTTTTTTGGTTTTGTGACTGCGACATTTACATCTTCTCTTCTTCTTGCAGTATATCCTCATAGGTGCTTTGGGTTTACTCGTTATAACCTCCAAAGATTGATTCTTTTTGGAAAGGAGTGGTCTGTGCAAAACCCTTTGTGGTTTATCATCTTTGTTATTTCAAATGGAAAAAAAAAAAAAAAAAATTAAAGACTGGTCAGTGGTCGCTTTGTGGTTTAGACCACTTTAAAAAACAGTAGAATCAGAAGCTAATTTGTAATCGTTGAGATTAGTTTTTTACGATAAAATCGAGATTTGCTTTCTTAAAAACAGACTTTCCCTCAATGGAGAAGAAAATTTCGCGGACCAAATTCTCAACTTGAAATCGAACTAAATTTTCATGATAACTCTCAATCTATTAGAGAAGTTTATAAATCGAGTAACCGAATGCTCAAATCAAGCCCTCAAAAAAGAATTTAAGCAGAAATTTCAAGTTTGGGGTTAATATGAAAAACTATAAAATTAGGTGTATGTATTAACTAATGACTATAATATGAGGACTTATGTGAGAATAAATTTTACTTTGATTTCTCTTCCTCCTTAGTCCTTATGAATCGAACGACGTTGACAATTAAACAACATTTCACAGTCTTGTAATGTCTAAAACCCTTCTCTCTCGCATCAAACCCCTTACCAATCCTCCTTCTCCTCAATCTAATTCCCTCCGATCTCATTTTCCGATAACTCCCCAAATCAGGAAACGAGTTAGCGACATCGTTACCATCCTCAAAACCAAACATAACTGGTCTAATTATCTCGACGATGGTGAAGTCCCCCTCGTCGACATTTCTCCTTTCGTTTTCGATCGAATCCAGGATGTGGAAATCGGCGTCAAGCTGTTTGATTGGCTATCGAATCAGAGAAAAGAGGAGTTCTTTTCAAATGGGTTTGCTTGTTCTTCGTTCCTGAAGCTCTTAGCGAGGCACAGGGTCTTCGACGAGATTGGAGATGTGTTGGGGAATCTCAGAAACGAAAATGTTAAGGTTACTCATGAAGCGTTGAGCCACGTTCTTCACGCCTATGCTGAATCAGGGATTTTGAATAAAGCTGTCGAGATTTATAGATATGTGGTTGAATCGTACGATTCTGTGCCTGATGTTATTGCTTGCAACTCGTTGTTGAGTTTGTTTGTGAAAAGTAGGAGGCTTAGAGATGCACGGAAGGTGTATGACGAAATGTGTGAGAGAGGTGGTTGTGTTGATAATTATAGTACTTGTATACTGCTTAAAGGTTTGTGTAGTGAAGGGAAGGTAGAAGAAGGTCAAAAGCTGATTGAAGATCGATGGGGGAAAGGTTGTGTTCCGAATATTGTGTTTTACAACACCATCATTGGTGGCTACTGCAAGGTAGGTGACATTGAAAAGGCCAATTTAGTTTTCAAGGAGTTGAAATCGAAGGGGTTTATGCCTAGTTTGGAGACTTTTGGTACTATGATAAATGGATTCTGCAAGAAAGGGGATTTTGTGGCGAGTGAGCGGCTTTTGAAGGAAGTGAAAGAAAGGGGGTTAAGAGTCAGTGTTTGGTTCCTTAACAGCATCATGGATGCTAACTATAGGCGTGGTTCTAAGGTGGAAGTAGCTGAGAGTATACGATGGATAGTAGCAAATGATTGCAAGCCTGATATAGCAACGTATAACATTTTGATCAATTGTTTGTGTAAAGAAGGGAGAATGGATGATGCGGTTTTGCTTTTGGATGAAGCGACAGAGAAAGGGTTGATTCTGAACAATATAAGCTATGCCCCTCTATTAAAAGCTTATTGCAAAATCAAAGAGTATGATATTGCTTCTAAGTTGCTTCTACAGATGGTTGAAAGAGGATGCAAACCAGATATAGTTACGTATGGAATTCTTATCCATGGTCTTGTTGTTTCAGGCCATATCGATGATGCAATTAATATGAAAGTGAAATTGGTCGATAGAGGAGTTTCACCGGATGCTGCCATCTACAACATGTTGATGAGTGGATTGTGCAAGAGCAGAAGGTTTTTAACTGCGAAACTCATCTTCTCGGAGATGCTTGACAGGGATATTTTACCAGATGCTTATGTGTATGCCACGCTCATAGATGGATTCATCAGAAATGATGATTTTGATGAGGCAAGGAAGGTTTTCACTCTCTCAATAGAAAAGGGTGTGAAGGTTGATGTCGTGCACCACAATGCTATGATAAAGGGGTTTTGCAGATCCGGAATGTTGACTGAGGCATTGACATTCATGAATAAGATGGCTGAAGATGATCTTGTACCCGATGAGTTCACTTATTCCACAATCATCGACGGATATGTAAAGCAACAGGATATGACTACTGCCGTAAAGATATTCCGAGACATGGGTAAGAGAAAATGTAAGCCAAACGTTGTAACTTACACATCTCTTGTTAATGGATTTTGTTGCCAAGGGGATTTCAAAATGGCTGAAGAGACTTTCAAAGAGATGCAATCTTGTGGCCTTGTGCCTAACGTTGTCACCTACACAACATTTATAAAAAGCTTTGCTAAAGAGAGTAGTACCCTTGGGAAAGCAGTTTACTATTGGGAGCTGATGCTGAGAAACAACTGTGTACCTAATGAAGTTACTTTCAATTGTCTACTTGAGGGATTTCTGAAGAAAACATCTGGAAAAGTGCTTGCTGAACCAAATGGGTTTAACGAGGGTCAAAAATCACTGTTCTTTGAGTTTTTCAATAGATTGAAATCAGATGGGTGGTCGGATCATGCTGCTGCTTACAATTCTGTCCTTGTTTGTCTCTGTGTGCATGGAATGGTGAAGACTGCTTGCAAGTTTCAGGATATGATGGTGAAGAAAGGCTTCTCTCCTGATCCTGTTGCGGTTGCTGCTATTTTACATGGTTTTTGTGTGGTTGGGAACTCAGAGCAATGGAGGAACATGAACTTCTGTAATCTGGATGAAAAGGGTCTGGAGGTAGCTGTTAGGTATTCGCGTGTATTAGAGCAACACTTGCCTCAAGCAGTTACATCCGAGGCTTCAACGATTTTGCATGCAGTGGTTGAAAAAGTAGACACCAAAGAACCTTATAGTGGTGGAGTCTCAGTAAGATAAGAGATATGGTTTACTGCTGAATGAAGAGAGGAAATTGATCTCAGAATGTATACGACTTTCTTGTATTTGAAGACAGGAGCGTCTCATCAGTTTTCAAAGTGCCATTGCACATGAACAAACTGTTTGTGACAGAATGAGGTTAAAATAGAATCAGCATTACAGCTCAAATTCACGGAAGCAGTCTGGCAAAGCAAAGCCTCTGCCAATTGCAAAATCGTTTCTATGAACTTCCCAAAGAGCTGTCTTTAACTCCGCGCCTTCAATCCCTTGAGAAGTGAGTTCTGCAAATGCTTTTCTGCTCAGGAACATAGAGTATTATGCATATGTGTACATGTTTATACGCGTCACTGTTGACGGACACATGATAATCCCATGCAGCTTTAGTGTTTCCATGCATTCTGGTGAAATCCGCTTGGTTAAGTTTTTTTTTTCTTTTTTTTTTTTGGGTTCAAAGCAGACGGTGTGAACACATTTGTATAAATGGATGTGAAATTATAGTGATTCTTCCAAGTAGAAATTAGATTATGCTAATTTCGTTTATCAAACATCTGGATGCTTCTCTTGACATACCAAAAGTCAACCCTTCATCTAAGCCCATTCATTAAGCCCAATATATGGGATACGATTAAAAATATGTGGACACGTGTTTCAACACCTGATCCTGTTGCATTTGCTGCTACAGCACATGAACTTTTGTAATCTGGATGAAAAGAGACTTATAAGTGTGGAATCTCAGTAACTGTAAGATAAGAGACATGGTTTACTGCTGAATGAAGAGAAGAAATTGATCTCAGGATGTATCGTTTAGTACTTTCTTGTATTTGCAAGACAGGAGCGTCTAATAGATTTTCAAAGTGCCATTTCACATGAACCAATTGTTCTTGTTACAGATGTTGTGTCAACTCAACTCAAGAATCAGCATTACAACTCAAATTCACAGAAGCAGTCAGGCAAAGCAAAGCCTCTGCCAATTGCAAAGTCGTTTTTATGAACTTCCCAAAGAGCTTTCTTCAACTCTTCCCTTTCAAGCCCCTGAGAAGTGAGTTCTGCAAATGCTTTTCTGCTCAGGAACAGAGTATTATGCATCTGTTTACATGTTCGCATAGCTGCAACTATCTTATCCATGTTCCCAAAGTAAGTAGCCACGTACGCGTCACTGTTGATGGACACATGATAATCCAAAGCAGCTTTTGTGTTTCCATGCATTCTTGTGAAATCCTCTTGGTTAAGTAAAGCAGACTTTGTGAACACATTTGTGTACACGGATGTGAATCCTTCCATCTCCATTAGACCGTCTCCAGCTGCTAAGTATATGTTTGTGCTTGTTGGAATGTTAAGTGACTGAAGCATCAAAACTGTTTCATTAGGAGTCAAAGGGCATTTGCCTCGCTTTCTCCAAGTCTGAGCTAGCTCTCCAGTCCATGGCTTCCTATCAACACGAGCAGCTTCAACGGCAGCGATAGATGAAGGAGAGAGGTTTGCGTATTCACACTGGCTGTATGCTACCATGTCTGGTTCAAATCTGAGGTGAAGCGACAAGAAGGGTTTGGGAATCGCATCTAGAAGCTCGATGGCCTTCTTCTCCAAGGAACTTGTAAGGCGTAAAGCTGAATAACAGGCTTGACATAGAGTGGCTCTTGCAAACTGTGGATACCTAAAAATGCAGAAGAGTGAGAAACCAAACCCCAAATATTTCCAGAAATTAGAGACAAAGACAATAGGCTAGAGACGCACCTGTCCCTGCGTTGGCTCATTGCAGGTGTAAAAGAAATGTAATGATGTTCCAACAACGATGGAAGAACACTTTCAATGTAATCAAATTGACCTTTCCTTTTGCTACAGTCTACTCTGAATGGTTCTTTTGTTGCAATATCTTTGGGAAGTTCTTTAACAACTTCGATAAAACCACTCATCTTTTGAATAAAGTATTCTACATCAAACACATCTGCAAATCCACTGCACCCAAGAATATCACTGATGTTACTTCTCTTCCTTGATCAATTCAAATAAACAAAACACAGTTGACTTTGCTATATAAGCTTTACCTTGACTCGTTCCAATACGCAGCTACCTCAAACTTTGGCAGAACAAGTGTAGCATTCAACAAACGAGCAATCCCAACTCCGTCACACAACTGCAAGCACCAACATGTCATTTATGGGTTTAAACTCGTTCACGAGAAGTCAGATTCTCTATGCTTTTTTTCAAACTTACATCACGTCTCATCTGATTAAGGCCTCCATAGCAATCAACACGGATGTATCCATTGGTCTTAGCGGGTAGAGCTGCAGGATTTGAACAAAAAACCAAAGCAGTTGTCTGCAATGAAAGGCCGATCACAAGTGTTCAGAGAAGTAAACTCACTACAAGCAATCTACATTCTACCCAACTTAAAAAGTTTTCTCTTTTCATACCAATCCCTACCAAAAGCCAAGCTTTCAAGTGAACAAATGGCTATTCTTAACACAAAATTTCCAGAACTTTTACATAAACTTTGCAACTATCCGATCAGTTTCATCACACAATCTTTCAACTGAACAAAGCTAAAGTGATATAACCAAATGAAAAGTAAAGAGTGCATACGAGTGAGATGTCCTTGTAACCACCATTTGCATGGCCTCCATTCCATTATCCTCTTGACACTCCATATTTCAGATACACTGAAGCAGAGGAAACAAATCAATTTTACTTGAAGAAATTTCTGTGATTCGACAACAGTTCCGAGTAGAAATTATGCTAATTTCGTTTCGAATCGAAAATTACAGAGAGGAAACACTTACGCTGATGAATCTGCAGGAAACGGAATCTGCAGGAAACGTGGCGACGGAGATAGAAGAATGACGACGAGGAGAAGTGAGAAAGTCAATACTAATACGAACAGTGGCTTCACCGTAGATGCAATCATTTGATTGGATTGTGCAATCAAACTTCAAATCGGAGCTTGCAAGTGTATCAGATCTATAGAAAACTCCACACTTTCGTCGTCGGTGCCTAAAACTCTGTTTCATCAGAGAACCTCTCTGCTCCTGATTAAAACGAAAAATAAAGAAAAACAAAAAATATATCGAACCTTCTTCCTAATGTAAAAGGTTTGATTAAAAAAATCTCACACGCTTAATTTTTTTTTTAAGTTTCTTCTCATGTCATACAAGTCTTTCAGGCTCAATAATAATATCATCACATCACATCTTTTTCTTAAGATTATTTTACGTTGCACATCCAAGAGATGGTGAAATCCAATTATCTTTGTGGTCACTGAGCTCATCCAAATCTTGAATTCATAAAACATTTTTATTCGTATGTGTTTATATGTTTCTTCTCATGCAATAACTCTTTCAAGCTCAATATCATCATCATCTTCACTATCTTCACTTCTACGTCCCACTCTCCTCCTCTTCCCTCTCATCTCCACCGCCATTTCTCTAACCAAACAAGAACTACTCCTCTCCATCTTCCCGGACAAAACATCCACAACATCCATCTGTCCCCAACCGACTAACCGGTTCCTCAACATCTCAACCGTTGTCGAATACGGTGGAATCCCATCATCAATCATCATCTCAAAGTACCTACAAGCTTCCTCTAACTTCCCTTTCTTCCTCACTAACCCATGAATCATCACAGTGTAAGTAGCAACCGTCGGATAAAACTTCCTCTCGCTCATTCCTTCCCACATCTCCGTCGCACGGTCGAATCTCCCTATCCTTACCAGCAGCTTCAGAATCATATTGTAAGTGTGTCTATCAGGTAAACACTTGGTTCTATCCATTCTCGAGATCAGCTTCGTCGCTCGATTCACTTCGCAGTGATCGCAGTGGTACGCCATTATCGAATTGTATGTCCAAGTATCCGGATTAGCTCCTTTTCGAATCATCTCGTCTAAGAGTAGATACGCATCATCGACTTTCTCGTTCTTGCAGAGTGTTTTGATGATATGGTTGTATGTGTACACGTTGGGCACAAGGTCGTACCTTTGCATACGATCAAGAACCTTGTAAGCCGAGTGAACATCGTCTGCATCGCAGTACGCGTGGACAAAAATCGCGTAGCTATAAGCGTCTGGTTCGAGTCCGAGACTACCCATTTCTTGAAACATCTTGTAAGCTCCATCAACGTCTCCGGATTTGCATAAAGCGTCTAAAAGAGCATTGTAAGCAAGCAAATCTACAAGAACATTCGTCTCGAGCATTTCATCGAACACCTTGCGTGCACCGGTCGCGTCTCGGATTCTCGCCCAGCCTCGAACCAAAATGCTATACGTCTTCGCGCTCGGTGCGATCCCGAGTTTCGATTTCTCGAAGAACTCATGAGCGTGACTCACATGTTTTCTATCGCAAAGCGCATGCAAAAGCTGATCGAGATCATCGAGACATGGCTTGATCCCAAATTCAATCATCCGATTAAACGCTCGAGTTGCTTCACCTGGTAAATTAGCTCTACTATAAGCTCTAAAGACGATCCAAAACACTTTCGGGGTAATCTCAAAGTAGTTATACTCTTTGGCTTCGATTAGAAAATCCCAGAGCAAAGCGAATTGCTTGCTACTACCCAGAATCTCCACCAAAATGTGATAACTTTCCAAGCTGTGTTCGAAATCTGGGATTCGTCTTGCCCAGAGAAAGAATCTGTGTGCAGGAAATCCGAGATTTTTACAGCGCTTCAACACTTGTTCGACCAGATTCGACGAAACTCGTGGAGAGTAAACGCCGAGAGTGTGTTCGAGATCGTCTTTTGGGTTCCGGTGATCGCTTAGAACTCGAGAAATCTCGTTTACTAGTTCTGGTGAAGGTGGGTCGTGTAGAAGAGTAGAGAAGAAACGAAATGTCTGAGCTTTAGGGGTTTGATGAAGAGTGCGTAGGAGAGAAGAGAATGTTCGAATCGCCATTTATGTGTTGTTTTCACGTTCGACAAAGTCAATGGAGCCAATCAAAGCACAATTATAATTTATTTAAGAGGCTCAAGGTCTCTTGTTGCAAAATTAAAAGATTATAGAAAGTTTAGAAACACAGTCATTTTAGCAATACAACAATGTCTTCGTTTTTAGAATTGTTTTTTAAAAAAAATCTAAAAATTATAAAAAATATAATAGAGCATTTAACATATTGTTTTCAAATTTTGTTTTTTTTTAAGACTAACCATTAAAACAAAAGCCTTGTCAAGTTTGTCACCGGACGACAAAAAAAAAAAAAAAATTCAAGTTTTTCACCATGCCATTACAATCATCGTAGTTATCCTATTTGTCTTCTTAACTGAACTATTTTGCTGAATTTTAGTGGATTTATCGAATCTAGATTTGAGATTTTCTTAAGACGAATTAATTTGTTTGAATAACAAAGCGACAATGTTTTGTCTACACTTCAAAAGCGTTTCAACTTGCATATCCACATATCAAGATTACAATCTATAAAACAAAATTTGAAAGCGATGACTATATGGTGATATGTTTTCAATATTTGATTGCTTTTAACTAAAAATACGAAATATTATCGTGAAACCAAATGAGAAAACTAATATTTTTTCGTTTTTCTTGTTTGCATTCTAATATCGTTAAATTCTAGAAGTTTTATTTGTTTCGTCGAAAAATGTTGAAATTTTATCAAGTCTCTTTTATATGCTCGGTTTTGTTTTTGATTATACATTTTCCCCGACAGAGAGAGATATCTAAGAAAATGCAGCACACGAGTATTGACAGATTTAGACGGACTTAGTTACATATGATGAAAGTTTAATTATTTGTAAAATGAAAACAAAGATTGAGTTAACTTGACATGATAACCACAAAGGGTGACCAACCAACAGAATAAACATTTTAAAAGATAAATCTTAGATACTTTATCAATAAAAAGGAGAGAATTCTGAAAAGTCCTACTTATACGATAACATACAAGAAGGTATTTATGGTTAGTTGATTCCTAACTGGCGAAGTAGTGCAGAGTTTCATCAGAACATGTATTAACCACTTCCATAAACGACAAAGAAAACAAAAAAAATATAATATTCACACGCCGAATAAATCTATTTGAACTAGGAATTTGTTTAGTTAATTGACCATAAATTCCAACAACCGTCATTAGATATTAGCAAAAATCACAACGTGCAAGTCAGTCCATGTTAAGGCTAATTTAACGCATTCATATAAATAAACACACAAAAACACATTTTCAAGAACCTTACTTTGGGGAAATTTTTGAAAGATGGGGAAAGATTTCAAGAGTTTGGTTACTCGATGCATCTACGTAGGGAAGATTGATGATAATGTGAAGAAGCTGAAAATCGCGACGGAAGAGCTCAAAGATCTTGGGAGCAACGTGATGAAAAGGGTCAAGATTTGCGAGGAGCAACAACAGATGAAGCGGCTAGACAAAGTCCAAGCATGGTTAAGACAAGCCGACACGGCTATTAAAGAAGCAGAAGAGTATTTCTTGATGTCTTCTTCGTCTTCTTCTTCGAGCCATGGTTTGATATCTTCAAGCCACAAGATGGAGAAGAAGATTTGCAAGAAGCTGAAAGAGGTTCAAGAGATTAAGAGTAGAGGAATGTTTGAGGTTGTTGCGGAAAGCATTGGAGGCATCGGAGGAGGAGGAGGAGGATTAACGGTTAAGGACAATGATGAGGAGACGGTAGGGTTAGAGGCGGTTTCGGGTTTGGTTTGGAGGTGTTTGACGATGGAGAACACTGGGATCATTGCATTGTACGGTGTAGAAGGTGTTGGAAAGACGACGGTTTTGACTCAAGTTAATAACAGGTTGCTTCAACAGAAGACGAATGGGTTTGATTTCGTTTTGTGGGTGTTTGTGTCCAAGAATCTGAATCTTGTCAAGATTCAAGACACGATTAGGGAGAAGATTGGGTTTCTGGATAGGACGTGGACAAGTAAAACCGAGGAAGAGAAAGCTGCAAAGATCTTTGAGATCTTGAGTAAGAGACGTTTCGCTTTGTTTCTTGATGATGTTTGGGAGAAAGTTGATCTTGGTAAGGCTTTTAAATCAATTACTTGCTGTATAAGAAACTAAATGTTTATATGACTTGTGATACAAACTATATGCTTTTTCCAACAGTGAAAGCTGGGGTTCCACCTCCGGATGCACAAAACCGGTCTAAGGTTGTGTTCACGACATGTAACGAAGAAGTTTGTAAGGAGATGAGTGCACAGACGAAGATCAAAGTGGAGAAATTGGCGTGGGAGAGATCTTGGGACTTGTTTAAGAAGAATGTTGGAGAAGAGACTGTGAACAGCCACCCGGACATAGCCAAGGTGGCTCAAGAGGTTGCAGCCAAGTGCGACGGTCTTCCTCTAGCTTTGGTCACTATTGGCCGAGCCATGACCTCCAAGAAAACGCCACAGGAGTGGCGTGACGCTTTATACATCTTGAGTAACTCTCCTCCTAATTTCTCAGGTCCAAATCTCATAAAACTGTCCAAATTGTTAATGAGATCTTATATATATTGACTTTTAACTGATTACCATTTTTATTTTTTGCTTTGTAAACAGTTCTCAAGTTACTGGACAGGAACTAGGTGAAGTCCACAGAGGCTGAATTTGGAATTGGGGATATTAGTCTATTGCTTTATGGCACTGGCTAGGTTTTTCCTGAACAGTGTGTTTCAATGTTTTCAATTGTGTATCTGTTTTGTAATTTTTTTCATTGATCATGTAATATATGAATGAATTTTGTTTATCAACCGAAATAAATAAATTCACCAATTCAATTTAGTGAAACAGAGAATGGTACTGACAAAGATTTTCTGGAGCGGAGCTTATTAGTCAGTCTATGTGGAGAAAAAAGAAAAAAAAAAAACAAAGAAGCATACAAAAGAAACACAAACAAAAATGAATCAAAAACAGTTCTCACTGAAGCTTCTTGATGCCCGGAAATGAAGGAAGGACTGAAATTAGAGCATCGTCGTATCCCACAGGCTCTGTTGCATCGGAAAACGAATACAAAAAAAAAAAACGAAAGTCAGAAGAGCAAATTCGTGTCGGTATGAGGAACGATTCAGCAACATAACAAACAAAAAGAAAGAGACTTACCGCCATCTTCACGGAGTATTTTCACAATCTCTCCGGATACATCAGACTGGAAGAAAGAAAGCAAGAACAAAATAAGACGACAGAGAAAGAAAAGAAAGCAAAGAAACCAAATGAGACTATTACTATTACCTCAACAGGGATCTGGCCGCCGAGTTGTTCAATGTAGCATAGAACTTGACCTTCTTTCACTATGTCTTTCTGGTTAATAGTAATCAAAACCAAATATTTAGTCAACAGATCATTCAAATACTCTGCGAAGAGAAGAACTGTTCTAAACATACCTCTTTACAGATTGTAGGAAGGCGTTTCCCTTTTACGGTCTTAGATCTCCTGAAATAACCGACCTGCAACAACAAAGATAATCCCACATTTAGCCATTACTCATGCCAGTTTCCAAGTACATGCTAAAAGACAATTATCTCTGGTTTCAAACCGTTGGAGATTGGAGAAGCACTAAACCCTCATCAGCAGCTTTGTTAGCGCGTGTTTGCGGTCTCTCTGCTGAAGAAGATGATGATGATTTTGAGATAGCCAATGACGAAGACGTGGCTGATCCGTTTGTATTGATCCCATCATGAGTTGCACTTGCAGCAACCAGAGACGGAATTTGCTGAGGCGGTGGACTACTTTCAGCTAATTTCCTTGCTACGTATAGGCGGAAACCTCCTAACTGCGTATATGCAAGCAGAGATTATTAGAGAATATCTAAAAGAAAACTAAGCAGAGAAGAATAACCGAATGAGAGACATAAATTGCAAGTTGAGATCAAAGATGTAGGGCTTACTTTCAGTTCAAACTCTGCAATGGATGGAGATTCAGTGATTTCATTAATAAGTGCTTCCACCTATAAGAGAAAAAATGAAACATAATGGTTACTGTTGCATCGATACTTGAAAACAAATACGAAGAAAAGATCATAAAGAATAGCAGAGAGTCAACAGGAAGGTAGACACTAGACACTTACCTCAGAGGACTTGGGAATGAGCTGAGTATTCACAACAGATGATTTGGTCTCTTCAGAATCTTCTTCCACGTCTGCAACAGCTGTGGTGAAGAATGTTAAAAGTACAAAACATACAAACCATAACAATGAGAAAGAAATACTCAGATTAGTATACCTGCTGTTTCTGCGGGTGGAACAACAGACACTTGGATAGCTTCCACAGATCTCAAACTTGTCCTCAAGCTCAGATACTTGATGGAGCTTTGGCCAATACATAGTCTTTGATTGCTCGGTATCAGCAAGTTTCCACATCTTAATCTACCCAAATTTGTTGTATAAATCTTAACTTTAGGAGCTCCTAAGCTACCTGGAATAGACACAAAGATTATCAATGAATATATCTAATTCAATGTTCATCAATCATCATTATCGTTGCAATTTGTAGTCTTAAAGCGAGTAGAGAAACGATTCTATCAATCAAAGGAATAAACTTGAATGGGGACGAAGAATCCAGAGCAATTATTATCAAAAGCTCAAGAGTGAAGAGTGATTGAAGAACACTAAAAGACTGGAGATTTACTAAATCAAATGATAGAGACGCATCAAAAAACCCTAAATCAAGACAACAATCAGGCTCATTGAGTCATTTCTACTCTATACACTAATCCAATTACAAGAATAACTCTAATCGTTCAAACCCAAGTTTCCATTAGTTCTGAATCGGTTGATGACCCGAAACAGAATGATTCGCGAAAATGGCGAGCAAAAAATTAATTCAACAAATCATCAAAACAAAATCTTAGCTCGAATGTGAACCATAAATTTGAATTCCAAGAGGGAACATTTTGAGAAACTTACAGGAATTCATGGAGGGAGAGGACAAGGATTCGAGAAAATGATAAATAACAATGCAGATACGAAGATGATGGGAAAAGCTGAGTAATACGATACGAACGAGGAGGAAGACGATGGAATCAAATTTGACAGTGGTTCGCTTGTTCGATACAATCAGAGTTTTTTTATTCAAAAAATGGATATCGTTTGGGGTTTATGGGCCCAGTTACTGGGTCCACAAAGCCCATTATTACCCTTTTTTCCCAAATTAAAAGAGTGATGCCGGTATTGACCCAACCGGCAAAGACATAACCAAATTTTGTTTGGTTTTTAAGCTGTATGGAAAGAGATTTATTCCTGTAAGAGAATTTGAAAACTGAGATTTAAGAAAATCAAGAACTATTTTCAAAATCTTTTTTTTTGCTAGGAACACTATTTTCAAAATTGTTGCGCCTTTTGATCGTATTGACATCTTTTAAAAAAATAGAGAGGACTATGGGTTTGCCGTTTGGAGCTAAATATCGCATTTCTATCTCTAATAAGTTTATGTTTTATTGTTTCCATTTTTACATATGTTGCAGTTTCAGTNTTGCAAAAAAAAAAAAAAAAAAAAAGGAACTCTGAAGATGCTTTGAAAAATAGGTCGACAGCTTTCACCGAAATAGTGGCTTCGGTTGAGTTTTAGAGAACATGCATGTTCCACATCATCGTATAGTCTACTGTAGATTTCTAAATGTAGATATTCTATAAATTAATGAGTTAGATCGATATAAAATATGATACAATTCGATAAGATAATAAGATAATACTATTTTAAAAAAAAATTATATAAAATATGAGCCCAATAATATTATTAATTATTAATTATCATAAAAACTTATAAATATGTATATATATAACTACAACATACTAAAATATGAATTTAATATTATTTGCTTTTTATTAAAGTTGAAATATTTGAAGCTTATCTCTAATATTTCATATTGCATCAAAAATTTTATTTTAAATGCAATAAATTTAGAAAATGATTTTGATGAAAATGAAAGCAATTATTTTACATATCAACGAATGTGTAATAAGTGAAAGATTGTGAGTTTCATAAATCTCACATACCAAAATACAATATAAACTAAAAAAAAAAGTAAACAATAAAGTAAATATAAAAATATCGAAGAAAAAATTGATAAAATATGTTTTTGTTAAAGAAAAAATGTAAGAAAATATACGTATAAAAGGGAAACTTTTTATTTAATATGAATAAAGTTTTAGAAAATTATCATAATTATAAATAAAAAAATCATCAAAATCGATTAATTAATAACTCTATAAATTAATAAAATATCAAAGTCCCGATCTTACTAATTTATAGAGTTTCTACTGTATAATTAATATATAGCAACAATTTTCCACTTAATTCTGGAAATTTGTCCTCGTTTTTTTTTTTGAAATGATTTGTTCAAGGAGAAACAAAACTACTAGAAAGCAGCAGAGAAGTAGCTAGTGGACAGAAGCAAAGGTTTGACAAAGGAAGCAGCAGATCTAACTACACAGACTCGAGAAGAGACGATACGTGTAGTTTCATCTCTTAATCTGCAAAATTTGCAAATTCCTCCACGAGTCTCACTACTTTTTCTCGATGATATCCTGCGACTACCTCCTCTACGTATCCGCATCTGAAGAAATAAATGGTCGGGAGCTCATGTACGTGGTAGCGTTCTGCGATGACTGTCGACTTGTAAATTTTTAATAATCAAACTGTACTATACAATCGTGCATTGTATATGCAACATGTAATTTTTTTACTTTTAGATTCAAACCGTTTTAATCAACTTATAACTATTGATACAAAAAACGAAAGCAAGATTTCTTTTTATAAATTAAACAAAAACAATTGTAATATTATTGTACGGCTGATTCATAAGAAAAACCCTTACTAAGGGTTATGAGACACGTCAAAATGTCTCAACGTACAGTAAGAAAAAATACCAAAAATTCAAAAAGTTGAACAAACAAAGCAATGAAAAACAACATTTATTATTTTTTCTTCTTTTTTCTTATATTGGAGAAGACTAGGCCAACATTTCTTTAATAATTTATTTCAAAGATTTTTCGAGCCAGGGTTGCTCGACCGGGTCGTGCCGGCTGGGCTGCTGGGGTTGTTGGTGGTTGGACTCATCCCGAGAGTGTTCTTCACGGCGTCGGCTGCTCCTTGTGCCATATTCTTCACTTGTCCACCTGTCTACACTCCAAAATCAATTATAAATTATGTTAATCGATATAAACGTCAATATAATTGATGATGAAGACAAAACTCACCCAAAAAAATTGATTATGAAGAAAAAAAAAAAAAAAAAAAAAAAAAAAAAAAAAAAAAAAAAGAGAAGAAAAATAAACCTGTTGGATGACATTAGAGGCCTGAGAAATTAGGGAAGGACTGTTCTGATCAGACTCTGAGTGTGAGTGTGAATGTAGCTGTGAGTGAGTATCAGCATTCTGGTTCATTGCGTGTGATACCTTGTTCAAGTATTCTTCCTTCTTCAGCTGTAAAATAAAATTGATGTATTGGAAAAAAACATAATACGACTTTTTTGGTTAGTAGATTATTTGATGTCCGGATATTGTATTTTTGATTTACATGTAATGACATCCAGAAAAGTTCGATCATGTGTATATTAACAAAGTTCTTCGAAGATGTCCTTTTGTGTTTGTACGTACCTGAACTTGACCGGTGGCTTCTCCGGCATTGTGGCTTAATTCCTGGCTCGACGACATCTTCTTCTTGGATTTATGAATTTCTCAAACTAAGATTGTAAATTTGTAGAATACTTGATGGGATTGACATGCACCAAAGTGGTATTTATACAATTCGAAAATTGCATATTATAGAAAATCCTAAATCTAAGCATTACACTGACACGTAAAAAATGCTATTGACGATTGATATGGCTAAACTTTGTGGAGGTGAGTAATTCGAGGATGTATTACCCTAAAGTTGCTTGGTCAGGATGAGTGGCAATTGGAAGACCTTAAAACTTTTTTTCCGGTGATATTTTTTTTTCTATTGTACGTCTTAACAAGTTCCGTGGCTATATTATTTTTTTTTGTAGCTTTTTGTGATTAATTATTCCATAACTCTATGCTACAGATGTAAAATGGCGAGATTAATTAATGTTAAATCTTTGTGAAGCGTTAAAATCTTATAGGTTTCTTTCTTATAAAAAATTAAATACCTAACGCTTCATTAGCAATAATGCATTTAGTAAATGAATATCCATATACGTGACTCGCCACATGTGGCACACGTAGATAGGTCGTCATCAAAACGAGAGACCTCCTAAGTCACCCAACGTTTTTAACACATCATCCCAAGTTTCGAACTTCGTCGGTTTGACCTGATCGCGGCACGTGTCTATAGGCTAAACACGTGTCCGGAAACTGCAACACGTATCTTACTCTCTCGCCGACCAAGACTTGCTATAAATATAACAGACGAAAGAGTAGGAGACAACTCACAGTTCCAAAACACAGACGTTTAGGTTCTAAAAAAGCTTTTGAGCATCGATCAGCACTCTTCGTATTTCTATTGAACAGTTCGGTTTCGAGTTTCTGGCAGAGAAGATGACGTCTCATCAAGAACAGAGTTACAAAGCTGGTGAAACAAGAGGCAAGACTCAGGTAATAAAATTATCACCATGTATATAATAAGGTTTATGTGAGTATACGCAAATTTACAAATTCAACCATTTTATTTTGCAAAAGTTACAAGTAATGTTTTTGAAGTTTTAGCACAAAAAGGTAATGTTTTTGGATGAAAAAATAACGATGATTTTAGGTGGATACAAGCAAAAGTTACCATCTCCTTTTTTTTTTAGTTCATTGTTATTTATAGGGACTATATAGTTCCATCTTTAGGTTTTATTTATGTAATTGACCATTTGCAATTCAATGTCAATCCAATCTCGAATCTTAGGAGAAGGCAGGGGAAGCCATGGGAGCGATGAGGGAGAAGACAGAAGCAGCTAGAGACAAAACTCAAGGGACAGCCCAAACTGCTCAACAAAAAGCCCATGAAACAACTCAATCAGCTAAAGACAAGACATCTCAAGCCGCACAAACAACTCAACAGAAAGCACAAGAGTCCAAGGACAAAACGGGTAGCTACATGTCTGAAACCGGAGAAGCAATCAAGAACAAAGCACAAGATGCAGCAGGATATACCAAAGACACTGCAGAAGCCGGAAAGGATAAGACCAGTGGCTTCTTGGGCCAAACCGGTGAGCAAGTGAAGCAAATGGCTGTGGGAGCTACTGATGCAGTTAAGGAAACTTTTGGGTTTGGTGCTGATGAAGGAAACAAAGAACATGTTTCTTCAGCTCCAAGTTCTACTACTACGACCACCCATGCAACAGAGAGGAAGTGAAAAGGATAAATATTTGTTTTCTGTTCTTGGTTTCTAATGTTTGTTTTTTTGAGTTTGCTGTGTCTGTGTGATTCTGTTGTTCCACGTTGTTTTTTGGGTTTGGCTGTACTATCATGTAATGGTTTGGTTATATTGCAGACTTGTTGTTATTTATGATTAATAAATTTTAATTTGGTGTAAATGTGGTTAGTTCCATAACGTCCAAGAGCATAGCAAATCTTAAAGAAAATCAAAGCTCGTAATCTATAAAAGAAAAACCCACTTAATTTTTTTAAAAAATCAAAACTCGTAATCTATAAAAGTAAAACTCCATTAAGCAAGAAAAGGAAAGAAAAACAAAAATCCTAAACTTTTTAATTAAACTTCACGTTGGACATAAATCCATATTTTACGTCATCTTCGTCATCATCACCTCTCTAACTATCTCGAAACAAACGAAAAGGAAAGAAAAGACGAAACATAAATCATGGATCAACTAAGCCCTCTCGGGGGGCCCTATTGTTCCGATGGAGAGAAGAACCTATGATTAGCTTTTCAGGAAATTTCCAAACGAACAATTTCAACGAGTTTTCTAAAACGTTCTTGGTGGAAAAAAATATGAATGAAAGATCCCACTGAATTGAATTGGGTAAATCGAACTCTGATACCATGTAAATATATATTATTGAGTTGTCTTCTTTTATACAAGAGTATAAAACCCTATAGGGTTTAACATTGACATTATTGATAATACTAAATAATATAAGTCTTCCTAATACTTATCACAATAAAATTTCTATGGAATATTTTTAGGTTGCTTTTCACGTTACTCTAATATGATAAAATGGAATGTTTTGAATAATATAATGAAAAAGTTTTAACTAGTAAAACCAATGACTCAAAACCAATGACTCATTCACGGGGTCGTAAAGAACCCATATATACCATTCTGTCTATATTTAAATTATTTTTCATTTTACAAATAAGAAATTTACCTGATTGGATTGTTAAAAAGAAAACCCTGATCAATCCATTAACAGGGTCTTTTGGTTTTAATATGGAGAGAACTTGGAAAGGCCTTAATTAAGACAGAAAACAAAAAAATCAAACCCATTTATTCATTATCAAGATCAATCCATCATGGACAAAAGAACAAACGACAAAATCAATCAGAAAACAACGAACCATAAAAACTATATATATATATACCCCCAACCCCAGGAAACCCACCCATTATACATCCTCTACTATCTCAAGTTTACACTAGTTTTTTTATTTTTCTTTCTTTTCTCTTCCACCACCAATCCTTTTTCGTTCGAAGTTATTCTTTGTTCTTTACGCTAGATGCATCGCAGTCTGTATAGTTTAACGTGAGCCCTCGAGCCCGAGCCTCGTTGTGAGCCAATGAACGACCTCATCCAGTTCTTTGGGAACGGTATAGTGACCAAGTCTGCACATTGGCAGTAACCCAAAACTCTTAATAATAACTATATGTTCAAACAAACGATAAAATAATCAAATTATGTTTGCAAGTTTTAGTTTAATTACCCTTCGTATTGTTTGAAAATGACTTGTCGAAATCCGGCCATGCCAAGAGACTGCGCAGATTTCTCTCCAAACCTATAAGGAACCACATCATCGGCTGTGACACAAAACATTCGGTAAAGATAAGCTTTTCGCAATAATTGGTTAAAGCAAAAAAAAAAGATAGATTACAAAAGGACTTGTTACACGTACAAGTTCCATGTGTAAGTATGATCGGTAACGATGAAGCACGCCTTGCAGCCTCATATGAACATTCTATTTTTCCCCTTAAGCTCCTACAAAGTCAAGTTAGGCTTCTCTCAGTGTAAAGAAAAAAAAAAAAAAAGACTAGAGATATATATGTAACATGCATTAAGTTAAAACAACACAAAGTTTGTATAGCATGAGGGCTTCAAGAGTATATTACTTCCAACCAGGAAGCCAGCCGCTGAGCCCTACAACAGCTCGTAAGTTTATAGGGTAATTTTGGCCAGTTCCATAACGTCCAAGAGCATAGCAAGTCGCGGAGTAGAGAGATATTGCTGCTCCCATGCTAAAACCTCCTATGCCCACTATAACTATCAAATTTAGAAGAACAAGTCAATGATTTTTAAGTAGAGATCAATGTGATGTATAGCTAGGTTTATATGATTTTGACTTACCATCTGCTGGTTCAGAGGACAAAAGGTTAGCAATATGTGAAGCTGAAGCATCTAAACCTTCCAAATCATCATGACCGTCTTCAGAAATTTCCCCAACATCAAACCCTGATTAATGTAATACCGTTTATTCAGTTTACAATTCTAGTATTAACTTAGAGACAGAAAATAATGTTTCTCAAACGAGAGAAGTGCAGAAGTTTACATGCAGTGCAGGTAAATCCACCAAGACTTGAAACAGGACGCGTAGGAGCAGTTGGGCAAATCCATTTTATCTGTGCATAAACATATATTTTCTTTTATTAAGAAATTGATCTGATTTAACCGAAACAAAAACATAGAGGTGGGTTCAACAAACTCTGTTAATGGATTCTTACATTTGGAAGATGCAAACTTTCCATGAGCTGAGATGAGCTGCACACAAAACAGAGACAAGGTGACAAACGTATGGACGTTTAAGTGACATTTATTTTGATTAACACATAAATCTGGAATATTCTTTTTCATATGAGACAAGATATATATTGTCTTGTTAATATTCTACCAGCAATAGAACTAAAAGTGAGCCACTGGTTCGCCCAGAGCCGTGAAATAAGGTGTGTACATCATATATTTTATTACAAACTTTAATGAACTAATAAACTTAATATATTTCCATAAGAGAAGACATTTGAGAGGAAAGGTACAATGGAAAGTCTATTAATTCTCTGCGGCGCCACGACATTTATATAAAAATAAAACCACCTTTATAAAAAAAATAATTAAGTAAAGCTAAATAAGAAGAAGCACGTATAAAAATTGTAGTTGAAAATCAGTATTAAAGAACATGCCAAAATTCAACTTTAGAAACATTTTTTTTTTTCCTTCTTCCATTGAAATACACCCAAAATTTGAATCTTAGTCTAAGACACATTTATACTTCAGACAACAAGGGAAAGCATCGACCATGATTTAAATTTCAAGAAATTGCTCTGATTTCTTAAGACATAAAGGAAAGAATAACAATATTGTTACCTAGAGCCGTTGTCACCAAGACCATGAAGCCAAACTAGAGTGGCTTGATGCTTTCCTTTAGGCCTCACAACATAAGTCCTTCCAAATTCATATCCTCTTGCATTTCTACTACCTTCAAAGAGTTTACCAAATAGAGAGTCATTAACCCGTTTGAAGCAGAGGATTAATTGGAGAAGTCTCAGGCAGAAAGTCAGACTAATCCCCGAGCATATATAAATTATCTTAGAGAAAAAATTGATCATTACAAGCAACACTAACATTTCAAGAAAACATATAAAACATGAACAATCAAAAAAGGAAAGAGAAAACAAACCAGAGCCCATGCTTTGATGAGAATAACTCATTGTTGTTCAATGGTATCCGAACACTCTATAGGTTTTGTAGTTTGTCTTTTGAGAGCCTTCAAGTTTCAAAACACAAACAACAAGTGATGATGAAAATATGAGAAGGGAATGTGTATTTATACACGAATTAAAGGGATGATGTGGAAATATGGAATAAAAGAAAAGAGGTGAATCTGAATCATTCACTATGGGATGTTCAATGTGTATAACAGCTAACCAGCTACTAAAAAGGGAATGGAAGGAGAAAGCTATAGAATGCATCCATGGAAGAAAGAGGTATAAAAAGAGATTAACGAAAAGATCATCAGTTTTTTTTCTTTATATAACAAAAGAAATCAATCTTTTCGGCAGCATAACGAATAAATAAAACTAGCACAGAGAGCTCGCGGTAACAAGAATCAGAAAGAAGAGAGAGACAGAGAATCAATGCCTTGTGGGCAGTGGTGGAGTAAAAAAAAAGGAAAACTTTTCCTCCTAGAAGAATATATATATATAATAAATAAGTTTTTTTACCTGAAACGTTAAGGGCACAATCCAAAATTGAAAAAGAAGACAAATCTCCTTCTTCGATCATTTGTTTATGAAAAAAAAAATCGAGATGATTGATGGATGGAGGATACCCGTTAACTAGAAAGCTTGTGAAAAATCCAGCCAAAAATAAGAGAGAGAAAAAACAATTAGTTTGGAGATTAAATTTACAATTAAGGGTTTTGTTTCATCTAAGGGTTCTTGGATATATAATAAAGATCTCCGATGTATTGCAATGATGACAAGTATGGAAAAAAACATAAGAGACCAACCTGGATTTTCAGGTAGGGTGAAGAAGATATTGAGGAAAAAGACATCAAAAAATTTCAACGCTTTGTTCATTGCTGTGTTCTGTTTGCCATTGTTAATAATTGGTTGTTGTCCAGTGCCCACCAATGGATTCAAATCTTTTGTGTTTCGCTGTACGAGTCAGTGAGGACTGATGAGCCCATTTCACCCCAAATTTGCCGTTTAATTTTAAAACAATAAATCTACACAGTTTTCTTTTAACTCTTTAATTCTTCTTTTATTATATGATAAAGAAATCGTTAAATTCTTCTTACGATTATATCTGCAAGACGAAGTGGAAGTGAAGTCCTTTACTCTCGTTCATAAGGGTTTAATGCTTTTACATGAATTTGAATTTATAAAAACACTGGTTATGCAACAACGCAAGTCTTGAAAGAAAATCTATCACGCTTAAAAACAATCTGATAACTTATTAAAATTTTCAAGAAAAGGACAAGTTTTGTGGAGGTGACCTGAAAAGGGAATAATGGGAAGGTGAGTGGGTCTGAGCACATGCACCACAATGCATCTGTCACCTATATACTGTACTCTTCATACCCCAATCACCCATCACTTCCATTTTCCCCAATTTTATTACAATTTTGAAGTTGCTGTGGGTCAGTACAAGAATCTATTCTTATCGCAATCAAAAATTATAATGACAATATTTAATCTACGATGTATTTCGTTGCTCAGTAAATAACCATAGGTCTAAATAGTAACAGCTGAATATTTGCTGAATGCTAGCTGAATTAAATAAAGACTTTTTGTGGAATTTGACTGATTAATTAGTAATATGAATGATAACAGCCGAACGTTGCTGAATGCGGAATAAATACCTGAAAAATTATTTGCGTAACATAATGATAAAATATTTACCCTTAAATTAATAAAAATAAACAAAAACTTATTCTTGTGAAATATCTAAAAAAAAATTAATAAAAGAAATTATTTAAAATTTAAGAATTTGGATTCATAATAATTTATTAAACATCAAAGTTAAAATAAAAATAGACATTTGAAAAATATATTATTTTTGTTATTACTAATTCATTAATGAAAATCATCTCATATTTGCTGCATAAATTCTCTCCCCTACTGTATGCATATAGCACGTTCTCTCTTCTCTCTTATTCTTTTGCTATAATAATTTAAAAATCTGTATTAAATTAAGTATATTTTAGGGCTATATAATATATATGAAATGAGACTATTTTTCTCCATATTTGCGCCACTTGGACACAGGATAAAGCAACACATGGCACATTACTTTTATTCTAACAAAAAAAAAATTAAAGGTTTAATGAAACTTCAATGCAACTTTTAGTATTTTTCTCTACTTATTATAACTCATATAAAATTCATTTCGTAAAATGATACGTAAATGGTTCACTTTACAAATTCATCTTTATCGATCTATATATACGTAAATTATGCTAAAATGAGAAAAAAAATATACCAAAAAATATAGACAATGCATTAATTGATAAATTTATATATCATATCATGTTATATGTATCAATATAGTAATTAGATAGTCATATTAAAAGATAAATATTTTATTATTTTTATTAAAATATTTATAGAAAAAAAATCCACGTGTATGTGCATACACAGGAATTAGCCTAGTACCATATAATGAGCTAATATTGGTAACAAAAAATATGATGCAGATGTAAAACCATATACTATATAAATCAAACAGTGTAATATTATGCAAAATAATTTGTTATCTGATAGTATAATATTGTGATTTATCAGAAAAAAGTAATCTAAAAACATGTGTGATAAATAAATGATTCAATAATTTACGAATGTATCACAAATATATGGTCATTTACTGCTATTACTAATCTACTCTGAAGCTGCTAGAGCAACATCAACATAAAGTTAGATAGCCTAATAATTGCACTGTTTATCCTTTTTTATTTATTTATAGGAAAAAAAATCTCCTAGAGATTTATGGAATGATTATTATCTGAAAACATGATGGTACTAAATAAATTACTAGTATATGATTTTCGTGAAAGAAATTACTAGTATATGATAGTAGTAGTATATTGAAGTAATTGTTGGCTGAAAAAAATTATGAAATGGTTGACTAAAATTTCGAGAACAAAAGCTAGTGGAATATATGACACTAGCCTTTTGCTTATAAAATGGCGGTATCATATTAGATTAGCTTATTTTCTTACGAATGTCAAGCAATTGGCAATATATTTATATGTGTACAGTGGACAAAATTTCGTATAATCTTTTGTTAGTCAACTCTTTTTATACCTCCATCATTTTCTTAAGTAAAAAAATAACTTCGATTGGAAAGAAGAATCAGCCGATATTAGTAAAGCTGATTTTAACTTTTGTTTAATCTAATTGTTTAACTCATTTATATTTTTCGTTGTTCGAATTGCATTAAATATGAGATAACAAAGGCGAGATGCTTTCGGCACTACAATGTTAACTCGTTAATGCTATTCAAAAGGTGTATAGTGTTTGTTTGTTCGCAGGGTTAAAGGGCTAATTAAGGCCATCGTAAGTTTAATGCGTTTTAATTATGCTAATTGAGATAAAACTCCATCTTATAATTTTGCACCAAAATCAATTAATTCTTATCTTATTATAACAGACGTACACTATATGTCTACTATATATTATTAAGCTTTTCAACTCTTCGTTCAATTTTGTTTGTGATCTAACAAAGAAATGATCTATATGAATGGGAAAAAAAAATAACGTAATTAGGTTAAGAAAATGGTATTACTGTAAAAAGTGGTATTACTGGACACTACAAAAGAACGTTGATCTATGTGTGTTGCGTGTCGAATCAAGACACTTAGTAAATTTCAAATAGTAAATGTGTGCTTTATCTTAATTAAAAGTATTGATATATGTGTTATGCTAAGTATATTTGTTGATTGTCTTTGTTGAGTAGACGTTAGCGAACCAACATAAGGTAGCTAGCTAGGGTTCCTACCATTGCTCAGTCTTAGTTTTCAGACCACTTTTATAAATTTATCTAAGCTAATTAAGAATATATTTAAGCATGTACAAAATTCTTAATTTATGTATACGTATGAAAAGGAGAGTTGATAATGAGGGCAAGCTGTGTGGAATTTTAAAGAAGTATATATTTGGTGATTTGTCTGAAATAGAGAGGGAGCAGAAACTCCAACGTTCGTTTTCTTGAGATTGTTTTTATTATAAAGCTTTAGGAATTTGATGTTAAAAAAAAAAAAAAAAGCTTTAGGAATTTTTAGCGGAATCGATTCTCCACNTTTTTTTTTTTTTTTTTTTTTGGTGCAAAGCAACAAATGTCTTTTATGCGTGAGAAGAATTTCTTTTTACCAAAAATGTTTCTCTTTAAAATATAGATTACTAAAATTATCATGCATCTAGTTTCTCTACATAAATTGATAGATTGCGGGTGTAAACAAACAAGTTTTTATTTTATATCGGAAGCTAGATACAGTATTGAAAAAATGAAAGTAAAATTAGAACTTGTATTCAGCAGCATATACATGACATGCAAACACTGTCTATGGATTACTTCGTTGACATTTGGGCTTAGGTTCAGATGATTTATCCGTGGTAGATTTGTGAGAAAAAAGTATTTATTATATATAATGCCTGTTTAGTAGGATGTTTTGGCAAAATCCTACTTTGTACATAAAACAAAAACTTCGCTGTCGCCGGTCTGAAAATTTGTTTTCACACACAATTGTTATTAGCCGTAGAAAAAGCTTGAGGAGTACGTCTTTGTAGTGTTGGAGAATAAAAACGGCTTTTAATGTTAACGTCGAGTATTTTTGTTCTTCATATTCCCTTTTTTGTTATTATTATAATAAATAGAAAAAAGGTTTTGATGCTGGTTTGGTTAGTACTTCACCAATTAAGGAATAAGGTCGAGAGGAAATCGAGTTTCTCATACTTTTTAGTTTTTGTTTAATTTGGGCATCTATGTTCACTTGTCTTATTCAGGATCTCTTTCCCGCAAAATACAACGTGACACCGCGCGAATATGACTCCATTGCTATATTAGAGGTATTATTGGTGGAAATTTTGAACGATGCCAATTAAACCACCAGCCACCAGGTACAATATTTTATGAAAAAACTAACATAAAATCTTAGTATATATTCATTGTTTAATGTTAAAAATCCACAAATCCTCATCTAATATGTATCTATAATATGTTTTCTACGTTTTCTTTTAATATTATGCAGCTCGGTTTGAATAATTTATGTTCTTTTTTAAGTCTATATCCTAACATGCCGAGGATCAAAATGTGATGATTCAATT
>OVBC01001095.1:0-27987 GCA_900406465.1 Noccaea caerulescens | reverse complement strand
TATATATATATATATATATCTAAATTATTAAGAAAATTGAAATGATATTTTAGTTAAGATAATTTTTCGAACCCGTGATTGGATTATCTTAGGTCATTGATTTTCAATATCCAATGATTTTATTCTCGTCTTATATCCGTAAATTCTCATCATAAATCCCAAAATATATGTGCTTTATTGTATTATTGAGAAGTGTTTATGAATGTAGTTATTAGATGGGTGCTGAGGCGTGTTTATTCCAAAATGTTTGTAATTCCCTTTAAAAATTCAAACTATATGTTAGAAAACCACTCGTACTCAAGTATACTTATATTTTATCAAATATGGAATGGATATCCGTTTATCCGACCTATATTTGCTTCTCTTTTCATAGTGTGATATTCTGGTTCATACAATAGTTAGTTTGATGGAAAAAGGTCGGACATAAACACTTATCAAATATGGACTGGATATCCGTTTATCCGACCTATATCCTGACTTAACTATAAAAAAATGAAAATGTAATGAAGACTGGCTAGATGCAGTTTATTTTCTTCTATCCTGTGAATTTCACTCACCGGCCTAACTTAAATATATTTTTCAAGTCTCACTAACGTTTTTCGGTTATTGTCAACAATATATACTTAAATATATTTTTTCTAAATGCTTTCGGTCACGTTCGTTATATATAATTTTTTTTTTTCTGTTTCTAGCCAGGGTGTTTTTTTCAAGAAAACAAAAACTAGAGAAACTAAACAAATAATCTGAAGAAAACTATACTCTGTTCGTTCTAGGAATTTATGTTTAGTAAAAAAGGTGCCTTCTTCGTTAAAAAGCTATAGCATTTCATACATAAATGATAAATCAGTATTTTATACTGTATTATATATGTTTTAAAATGGTGAATTAGTTGAAACATTTTGAGTCAGTAATAGTTAATTATAAATATTAAAAAATTAAGAAAAACTACGACGCGTGATTCTTTTTTTCCTTTGTCAACAACCCATACGCGTGAGTGATTACTGATAAGTCAAAGTAAAATGGAAAAGCAAAAAAAATAAAAATAAAACAGGACCATACCAATACCATTTTCTCACTATGCCAACTTCGACTTCATGAACCCAAATAAGAAAATAAAAACAAAAATTCCACGCTGTATTTCCATGTGTGCTGAGATACAAGAATAGACTCGACATGCAAACTAAATAAAAGTAAATATGAGTATATGTCTAAAAATCATACAGTATATAACATGCCGGAATAAAAAATCATACAGTATAAAACTTTAATTATATATCAAAAAAAAAAAAAAAAACCCGTTCCCCACAAGCCACTCCCTATAAATGCCAAGCAAAATAGCTTTCTTGGTAGTTCCTAAATCATAACAACATCTTTTTCTCCTTCTTCCATCTTCAACAACCTTTTATTTTTTCCTTTCTTTAAGATTTTGCAATCTTCAGTAAACTTACTCACAATAAACCAAATATGGTGGTTTTAGCACAGCCAGTCACTTTAGATAACCACATCTCCGTACTTCCAACATACAAACCGGTTCCGGTTCTCCCTTTCCAAACAATCCCGGTCGTAGACCTAACCGACCCGAAAGCCAAAACCCGAATCGTAAAAGCTTGCGAAGAGTTCGGGTTCTTCAAGGTCGTAAACCACGGAGTCCAACACGACCTAATGACCCGGTTAGAGAAAGAGGCTGTTGGCTTCTTCGCCTTGCCTCAGTCTCTCAAAAACCAGGCCGGTCCGCCTGGACCGTATGGTTATGGTAGCAAACGGATTGGACCGAACGGTGACGTTGGCTGGATTGAGTATATCCTCCTCAATGCTAATCCTCAGCTTTCCTGTCCCAAAACCTCCGCCGTTTTCCGTCAAACCCCTCAAATTTTCCGGTAAAAGCATCTAAAAACATTACATCACAACACATATCTTCATAAAGACATTACACCTCTCGGTTTTTCTTTTTACATTTCACAAACCAGACCGGTCGCCTTTTATATATCTTCTTCTGTTAAAATACTCAATACCGTATTCCATTGCATTTTCCTGGCAAAAATGGATGAAATTATCATCAAAATCTCTGTTTTACACTGTTTAACACATCCCCTGTTTTATTATCTTGTCCCTTACGTGTAATAGAAACAACGAGCAAGTGGCAAAATATTATAAGATCGTTATTAATATATGTAGAAACAGAGCACTCTGTTTTCTTTATTTTTTAATCTTGTGGTACTCTGTTTCTCAATCTGACCATTGTGAGTGACAAAACAGAGAGGCGGTAGAGGAGTACATGAAAGAGGTGAAGGAAGTGTCGTGCAAGGTGTTGGAGATGATGGCTGAGGGATTAGGGATAGAGGCAAGGGACAGTCTGAGTAAGATGGTGAGAGACGAGAAGAGTGACTCGTGCCTGAGACTGAACCATTATCCGGCGGCGGAGGAAGAGGCGGAGAAGATGGTGAAAGTGGGGTTTGGGGAACACACAGACCCACAGATAATTTCAGTGCTTAGGTCCAATAACACGGCGGGTCTTCAAATCTGTGTGAAAGATGGGGGTTGGGTCGCTGTCCCTCCTGATCACTCTTCTTTCTTCATTAATGTTGGAGATGCTCTTCAGGTCCCTTTTCCTCTCTTATCTTTTACTTTCCTTTCTATAAAATCTGATTGTTAGTAGTATTTCCGTAATCTTTTAATGTACTTAAGATTTTATGGTTTGTGTTTGAGACATTCCTCCGGGTTAAATTGCTAGTCAAATCTCAAATGAAAAAATGAATATTTTAAATGTTAAATTGGGATATCAAGGGAATGGAGTGATTGAGATCGGTGCGAGAGGGTAGACAAAAATTCCATTTTCTAGTCCCTTCTCTCTCTCTCTCTCTCTCTCTCTCTCTTTTTAGTTGAAAATAAAAATAAAATATAAGATAATGGGTTTTGGAGTTCCTTTTTCTTTGGTGTACTTCTACAAAATCTGTGTAGACACTCACGTGACAATTACTAGTACATGATGGGCACGTATGCAATATATTCTTTTACAAGTGACATTTTCATAAACAAAACAAAACATAGAATGTTTTATCCTAATTTTGACTCCTAGAAGGCTAGAACATATATTAACAATACCCGGTGATTGCAGGTTATGACTAACGGGAGGTTCAAGAGTGTTAAACACAGGGTCTTAGCCGACACAAGGAGATCGAGAGTCTCGATGATTTATTTCGGAGGACCACCATTGAGTGAGAAGATCGCACCATTGCCATGCCTTGTTCCTAAGCAAGAGGATTGGCTTTACAAAGAGTTCACGTGGTCCCAGTACAAATCTTCTGCTTACAAGTCTAAGCTTGGTGATTATAGACTTGGTCTTTTTGAGAAACAACCTCTTCACGCTCATAGATCGTATTCTAATGTACGAGAGTAGTTATGATGATCCGTCCTTATCACCCTATGTATGATAAAAAGAGCATAATTACAAAAAGAAGGAAATGGATAGTGTTTTGAATTAGTAATTTTTTTTTTTTGGGCTATGTTTTTCATTAGGCACAAAAGCATTAGGCTTTGCCTAGAGTTTGACCCAACCATACCTCCCTTTTGTATCCTTTCTTTTTCTTCTTTCTTTTCTTTCTTTTCTTTTTGCCTTAATTTTGTTTGCCTTTCTTGGAAATAACAATTACTGTTTATTTTGTGTTTATGATTCATTTAACGTTTGAGTTTGATATATATATCTTTTTTTTTTCATTTCCCATTTCAGTTTATTTTTCTTTTTTTAACATCTGTAACCCATTTTAGCGAGTTTGACCATTGATGTCGAACGACACTAGACCTATACCCGACACTGGCTTGGCAAATCGATTTCCGATTCAATTTAATTGTCCGATTTAGTGGCTGGTTTGGGTTGGAAACCTTCGTTTCGCGAATAAAAGAGGAGGACCCGCATTTTTGTCTTGTTTTTTTTGGAGGAGAAAACGAAGAGTAGAAGAAAAGTGGAATTTTGGGCGCTTTCTAAGGTTTTGGTGTGTTCTTGATGTGTTCTTCGTTGCTGTTCATCGTTCTCTCCTTTCTCTTTTTGTTTCAATCCGAATCGAAGTGAGTGCGTGACCGTAGACTCGTGATTTCGAGATGGGTTGATTTGTGGTTGATGTTGTGATGTTTATTGTTGATTGTGTGATGCACTGTGTTACTATTGTGCGTTGAATCGTGTTAATCTGTGTTGGATTGTTAATTTTGTGTTTTTCGCACTGTTCATTCATCTTGACTTTCGATCTGTGAGATCGGTGTCGAGCGACACCAAGTGCAAAGTGTCGAGCAACACCAAGCGGGTATCGGTCGACACTGGTCTTCTGACCGGTTGTGATTTCAATTGAATTAATGGTTTAATTGGATAATTAATTATTTAATGGAATCAATCAATTAATTAATTGACTCTCGATCTGTGAGATCGGTGTGGGTCGACACCAAGTGCAGAGTGTCTTGCGACACCAAGCGGATGTCGGTCGACACTGGTCTTCTGACCGGTTGTGATTTCAATTGAATTAATGGTTTAATTCAGTTTATTTGGTTTAATTGGAGAATTAATTATTTAATGGAATCAATTAATTAATTGGCGGAAAATAATTGTAGGAATTTTTGAAAAAAATTGTGAAAATATTTTAATAATTAAAATTGTTAATGTTCTGAAAATTGCGTAATTGGCTTGTAGGCGGGGTGATCGCCTCACTAAGTATTTGTTAAATATTTATGCATCTCTTTTTCTGTGATGCGATAAAAAAAACGTGTGATCGCAGAATCAAGGGTGATGGAGAAGATGATAGAATTTGAGTTTGTTGTTTGAGTTATTAGCAGAACCTAAACTTGTTAGTTTATCTTTATTATATTTCTAGAATTAAATATTGTTGAGTTGAATTATTTGATGTATTGAATTATTTGAGTTATTATCTATGTTCTATTAACTATTAAAAATTAATATATATGAGAATATTAATTCGGGTTAATTAATTTAAAAAAAACTTCGTTATTTCAATTTTATTATTACTTTTAGAGTTTTTACAAATGAGCTACCGAGTAACGACTAGCGAGTGTCATACTAAAATTTACGTTTAAAAAAAAAAACAAAAGTATTCCACTTTATGTATCAATGTATGTCCTCCTCATGCGGTGTTTTTTTTTTTTTTTGACAAAAGGTTTCTCATGCATAGAAAGACAGAAATATCCAACTGAGGAGGTTAAGAAACTAACTTTACTTTAAACAAGATAATAAAATAAACAAAATTTCAGAGTAATGGCATATCATATATCCATTGCAAACAAACACAAGAGACATATCCTTTGCTTCAGTTAACAAAAGGAAAAAACACATCATTATCCACCGTGTAATACTCAGGTAACACGTAATAACTGATAGTTTTCTGAATTTATGAAACGAAAAAATAAACTACAATATGTCGTCACTAACGTCCGTAAATTTACCAGTGACATCTTTATCAAAAAAAAAAATTAACCAGTGACATTAATTCTTTAATACATACTTAAAACATTGAGAAGTAGAAAATGTTTATGCAAGGTGATAACAAAAAAAACCAAGAGTTGTTACAAATTAATATAATTGGGGAATGATAAGTGGAGTCCACAAGTAAAAAGGAGAGACAGGTGCTAGGATTCTTACAGCTTTTAGAACTGTACAGTTACTGTTGTAATGTCGCTGGTTATGCCTTCCATTTTAAACACCAATAACCCGTTTTCATTTCGCTTGTTTCTTCATTACCAAAGTATATGTTAATTTATTTATTTTTTTAAAAAGTAGTCATATACATACGTAAATTCTTATTGACGTTTGGAATTTTCGTGATTTATTTGAGTTTACATACTAGTTTAATTTTAAAAGAAGATTGGTTTGAACAAGGTTTGGAAACCGTTGAATTTTGTTGATTTCAAACTAATGGTCATCGTTTACCAACAAAAAGAAAAAAACCTAAAGGTCAATTTAAATGAATTTACATGGAGCAGTAAATATAGTATGAATATAGTTTAATTTTAAATGAATTTGGTCGTCTCTTGTTAGACTTTCAGGTCGAGTATTATATATCAAGCGAAGCGTGATACATATTTATTTTTATTTTTATTTTACTTTTATTACTTCATAGTAGTTAAAATCTGCGGTATCCACCTACCCTAAATTGTAAAAGTAAATTTAAATTCGTTACACTACATGGTGCATTAATTTTTTTTGTTTGCTAAAATACATTAATTAATTAATGTTGTTACTATATTTTATGTCCTATATGAAGTTGTGGTTGTACAATGGTAAGTTTGATGGGTCGACTGTGCTACTGATAATATATCCAAGACAGGTAGCTTTTGTACTCCCATTTGACAACTATAGATGGTCACAAAACTGGATATTTTGAAGTGTTTGGATATTTTGAAGTGTTTGGATATTTTGATGTGTATATGTGAAAAAAAAAATGTAAGTAGAAAAAGGAATACTTCAAATACCAAAAAGCATATTTGTTTCAAAAATACAACATTTGATTTGTATAAAGTATATATAAACTTAATTTTTTGATCATGTGCTTAGATTACCACACTTTTCAACACCATAAATACATATTGAACATGTATAAAGTATTTATAAACTTTGAAAACCCTTAAAGTATTTATAAATACATTTATCAAGTATTTTAAATTTTGAACATTAATCATTTAGATTAGCACACTTTTCAACTACCATATGCACACATTTGCACCTCCACCATTTAAATCCTCAAAATAAATAGGAGAAATCATACTAAAAAAATCGTACTAATACCGTCCAATTAATAATATAAGTTATTGACTGCATGGAAAGCATATGCCACAATTAATTACTTCGAGTCACTGAACATATCATTTTTAGCAATTCGTAGATGATGCATATTAATGCATCATTATAGTGAATTCTCCTCTTCTTACTAAATTTTTAAAACAAATATTTACCCAAATATTCCATGTGAAATAAATTTCATTATATGGAAAAGAGCAAGAAGTGATTGAATGCAGCTTTTTCTAGTGCATCTTCTATGGGTCCAAAAGCCAGCTCATGCTGGGTCCTTACATTGTAGTAAAATAACTAGTAACAAAAACTTAATTCAATTTAAAAAAATGGAAAGAGGGACATTCCTTAGAACATCATTTTTCTCCAATGATTAACTGCATTTTTCATTCCAAAAACATATTTTTAAGTATATTTTTCTTTTTCAATTTTAATATTAATTGCTACATATAAATATTCTCTTCAAAATTTACAAACAGATTTTATTTATTTTCTTTCAAAAACATCAACATTTTGATATTTTCAAAATTTTAACTATTATAATATTGAAAAATACATCACATGACATAAAAAAAAATGATGAGGGAACATTAGCTGTTATCAACACTTTAGAAGAAGAAAATAAGCTAAATTTGGAGCAAGTAAAAAAGACAAGTGCACAAAAACAAACACCATTTGGAGATGCAAAATAAGAATTGAAGAAAAAAACAGATTTTTGTTCCAAAACATGAATTTGTTAAAAGATATGAATCTTCGTGTTTATGTTAAAACTAAACAAACATGGATTTTACGATAAAAGAACCGCACAACAAAAATATTAAAAAGATCCGCCTCAACTTGTTTCATTTGGATAATATTTTTGGTTATTTATGCGGATTCAGAAGTTATTTACCAGTGTATTAACTCATTAAATCACTTATCGTACTAAATTTATTTTATGTTATTTTAATTTCAGTAACTTTATAAACTTTTATTATGATTCATGTCATTACATTCCTATTAAATATATGCTATTTATATTTTAATTGTAGAGATAAAAGTATTTTAATATTTATATAAATTAATCATCATAAAAAATATAATTGTTAAATTAAAACTATTTAAAATTTAAAAGACTACTTTATAAATAAATAAAAAATATTTGTAAAATAGAATAGAAAATAAGATGATTCCATATTTGGAGCAAAAATAGCATCATAGCATTTTACAATTGAAAATCCAACTATGTTGGAGCATATTTTATTGAAAAATGGAATAAAGTGTCAAATATGTGATAGGGTTGGAGATGCTCTTATATAATAGGGTATGTAAAAAATGTTTATATATTTGAAGTATGATTTTCACTACACAGCTGATGTGACATGTTTAATTGTCTAAGAAATATTTTTCTTATATTAGATTCTAAATTCCTATAAGAAATATATAACAGCATTGAAACTTGAAAAAATTGGAGTCGACTTTTTTTTTTTGGCTACTAGAGAGATATCTACAAATATACTGGCAAAATGCTTGATACAAATTTGGTAAGACTTGATCCTTTTTTATTTTAGCAAAGTAAGACTTGATCCTTAACTTCTTATACCCATGAATAAATTTTTTATCACTCATACTTTGCAATTAAACCACAAAGTTACTTAAAAAAAAAAGATTTTTTAGGTTAGAAATCTAAATAGTATGTGGTGATGAAAACTCATAAAGTAAAAAGAAAAATATATAGAGTTTCGCATAAAATATACTGAATTAGCTAAAAAAGTAATCATACTTAGAAGAAAAACAACTAATCTTGTTAATATGGGGATTGGTGAATACTGGTCCAAATCAAAGTAGAATTTCGCTTAATGCGAGTCTGCGACTCCGTGCATACATTTTTGAATCGCAATAAAAATATTACTATGGATTACTCTTTTTGAGCTGTGTTTCCTTAGAAATGGTCAGAGGAAACTATATTTAAGACTGAATCTCTTTGATTAAAACAAATTATTTATACAAAACTTCTAAATTTAAAATATAAACTGGCAACCCCTATATCTAACAACTCCTCAATTTTCTTTAAAACTCATGGAAAAGGAAAGATAGCTTTTTGACATTCTTGCCTAATGTTTTTCCTATTTATCGAAACCTTTTCACATTCTTTGCATAGAAAATTGGGAGCGTTTGAGTTTAGACTTCTCCCAAAATCAATCTTTTTGTGGGTTCCAGTTAACCTCTTGATTTTGTAACCCATTATAAATCTTAATTTTATAATTGACTAGAATAAGTCCTTCATATAAAGGGAGTTTATAATTTAATATTTCACAACATGTGAAGGAGTATCAAAAAAAAAAAAAATTCAATAATTCGTAAAAATAAATAAAATAAAACTAAAACAATGATAAGAAATCACCCACATTGAGAAACCTATCATAGAAACAAAGTATTCAATCGTACTCTAATAAGTAATGTTTAGAGAGTTTGTTTATTCACAAATAAGTGATGTTCTCACAATTCAAAGTATAAGTTAATTGTATTTTTGTTGTTTTGATTGTTTGAATTATGCTTATTATTTTTTTATTGGTTGAATTGTGTTAGAGTTGATGATAAAACATGTTTTAAAAAAATAAAAAAATCAATAACTTCTTAATATGTGTGCAAAAACCTTAAAACCTTAACCATCACTTATTCAATAACAGAAGAAGTATGTGTTATTTATTTATTTAGATTCTCTCATTTGTTTTCCATATTATTTGGTTTCTAGTTAAACTTTGTTCCATTTACAAATAATTATTTTTATATTCTTTTTAAACCTTTTATTTCCTTTAGTTATTTTTAACCGACATACTGTTTAAAAAAATAAAAAAAAATAATAATTACATATGTCTAAATATAATTGACACGTGAAACCTTAATGAATTGATTTCTTAGTTATATTAGATTTAGATGTATTCTTTTTAATATATATGACTTTTTCTGAATCAATATAAAGTTAAACTAATATTTGTTTTCTATTTTTATTATTTTATATAATCAGAAAATTAAAAAATTGAAATAAATAAAATTAGACTATCAAAAATTAAAAAGTTAAACTATTATTTTTTTATATTAACTATTAATATGTGAATTATCATATTGTATGGTAAAAATGTTACGAAAAAATGTATTATGCGCGTGAAGCCACCGAATCTCTTTTCTGGATCGAGTCGTGAGTGAAAGGCCCATCATTATTATATAGCCCACTAGTTAACCCATTAACATACTAGTTAACCCATTAACTACACCAATTTTTAAAGAACGTGAATTACGTAAAACCAGAGGATCAAAGATTGTAATTGTGATAAGCAAAATTTCATAATAACAATAACAAAAAAAGAAAAAAAAGTAAGAAACAAAGAGAAATAAGAATCAAACAAGGAAGAAGAGAAAAAAAAATAGAATGGCGTATCGGAGAAGACAAGGGATCACGAGAGCGGCCACATTCAAGGAAGATATCTATAATCAACCACCTGATCACGATCACGGCGATCTCAAAGGTCACTCCAATGGCGGATCATTCAGATCTTCTCAATCATTCTCTTCTCATTCCTCCCTTGCTGCTCAAGCAATCCGCGCTTCCTCTGCTCTTAACCCCGATTCCATTTCTCAAGTCTTTCTCTCTCTCTCTCTTTCTCATGAAAATTGCTTTTCCTGCAAGAAGAAAAAAACCTAAATCCATCAATTTCAGGTGCGAGGATTTACGGCTTACGAGGATAGGAACGAGAGTCGCGGATTCTGGGGAATTCTAGCACAGAAAGCGAAATCAATCCTCGAGGACGAAGAAGAGCAGCAGCAGCAGCAGCAGCAGCAAAACGTCGTCGTTTCCGAATCCTCGAATAATAACCCGACGATACGCAAAAGCATAGACAAAATCACGACGTCGCTGAATCAGATCGGAGACAGCTTCGAGAAAGCATTCGAAGAAGGCCGCACGATCGTAGCTTCTCAGATCAGGCGAAAAGGATCCGATCTAATCGATTCAGAGAGTAATCACCAATCCTCTGGCTCCAACAGTCCATGGCAACCATTAACACTACCAAACCCACACGAATCTCAGCTCAAAGCTTCTCGCGACGTAGCCATGGCTACTGCGGCGAAAGCCAAGCTTCTCCTCCGGGAATTGAAAACGGTTAAAGCCGATTTAGCCTTCGCCAAGGAACGATGCGCGCAATTGGAAGAAGAAAACAAACGGTTAAGAGATAACCGGGAAAAGGGAAACAACAATCCAGCCGATGACGACCTGATCAGGCTTCAGCTAGAGACATTGCTTGCGGAGAAAGCGAGATTGGCGCACGAAAACTCGATTTACGCGAGAGAAAACAGATTCTTGAGAGAAATCGTTGAATATCATCAATTAACAATGCAAGATGTTGTTTACATCGATGAAGGGATCGAAGAAGTCGCCGAGGTTAATCCATCGATCACTAGGACGCTTTCGATGGCGTCGTATGCGGCTTCTGAATTGCCGTCGATCTCGCCTTCTCCTTCGTCTCCGGCTTCGCCTTCTCGGCTTTCGGTTTCGACGGATATTTATCCGGTTTTGGTTCATCAGAGTTCGGCTAGTGATGTTGCTGCTGCTGCTGCTGCTAATATGGTTGAGAGTCCTAAACCGGTTCGACCACCTTCTTTGGGTTACACAGATGATGGTAAGAGACCGTCTTCGCAGCTCTCTGTTTAGAATCGAAGAGTTTATTAATTACTACCATTTTTTTTATTTGTGTCTGGTTCAACAGTGTTTGTTTGTTTAGTAGAATTGTGTTCTTTTAATAACTTGACTTCATTTTGGCGTAATCTTATTGTATTAGTGTTTCACTTGCCCTTTTGATTGATGAACATTTTTGCCCTCTACTTCCATGTAAATCGTTTTTTTTTTTTCACAAGGGAAGCTATATTGAGTTTTCAATTTCTTTTTTTCGGTATTTTAGAATATGACTAAATTGTGTTCTTTTTGGCACTCGGTATTACAAGTAACCACGTCTTTACGTATTTCAAAATTTGCACCAAAATTAAAAAACCACGTCTTTGCGTATTTTAAAATCAGAAAAACAGATCATAATAGGTGTCAAATAGGTCAACTAGGAGTATTTACGTGGGCTAGTGGATCCCGTTTCACCCTATTAGGCCCAAGACCTCGTCTCAATCTTTTTAGATTTTTGCTACATTTGGACTACAACCAAAACTCTCCATCCATGTTAATGAAAAGTTTTGTAGGTAGTGCACGAGTCTAAAACAATCTTTGAGTTTGATATCACCGAAGAAATTGGATGGGTTCTTAGGCTGTAATATTTCCAAAGGTTAGAGAAGAATTGAAATTTCCAAAACCATGGACTCGAGATTTGAATAATTTGCGTAAGTCTATATGATCTTACCTTTACCTCACTTGGGAACATTAAAAAACAAGTTTTTAAATACTCGAGAAACGAAACAACCGATGTAATATTCAATCCAAAACAGCACAAGCATTCAAGCAAAAAAAAAGGATCTTCTGGTTTTGCCAAGTACATTTTCACATATACGATCACTAAAACCTAAACCCACACGTGCTCGTGCTCGGTTCACAGTCCTTTTAAAGGATCTCCTGCTTTGCCAGACCTTGCATCAGTCCAAGCTTTGGCAATGGTTTTCTTCATCTCTTCATCTCCTCCCTCATACATGTTCTGCAGTTTTTATGTTTACACAAAAATAAACAAACCATAAGCAACTCGAATGAATATGCACATCACATGTTTCTCAACCTCAAGGAATAAGGAAAGATTTCCTCACCTTCATTAAGTCCATGATTCCAGCCATTGGGTCTTTCTCTTTCTCGAAACTAGGCTTAATCTGAACAAACAACAAATAACATTATTACTACTTTCACCAAGCTCCACCGTTTGGCGTTACAAGATGGTGTTCCTGAGTTTTACCTTATCTTCTTTGTGATGAATGTCAAGCCAGTTTCCTCTGGAAGACTTGACCATTGTGATAACTATCCTCTTCGGCTTCACAAGCACTTTGCATTTCTCAGGCACAATCTCTCCGTGCAGCTTTGGGATGGCACAACGGTAGTTCTTCCCTTGGACTTGATGGATTTTCACGTCCAAAGCCATTGGCTTAAACTCCGCATCAACATTGTCCTCATCAACACCTTCCAGAGATATGTACATCTGCAAGAAGACAAAACCTCGTTACATAACCACTCACAAGCATGATTGCTACAACTTCATCACCTTATTGTTTTGATTGGTTTACCTTCACTTTTTCATTGTCTTGTTCCCAGCTGAATGTTCCCAGAGTTACGTAGCTCCCTGCCGGAGAAATTGGTTTAGCCGGAGTAGAAACCGGAACCGGTACCTCTGGTTTTGCACTTGAACCGGCTGCAGAGTCTCTCCTCAGCTAATGAAACAAGGTTTTCAAATCTAATCAGAAATCAATGTAGAGCGTTTCCAACTTAAATCCAAGAGATCGATTCATAATCATTTCACCAGTAAAACTCAAAGCTTGTTCCAGAAATTGACACACACACACAAGCACGTAGAGCGAAATACTTCTTCTCGAAAGAGAATATAACCTAACATTCGAAGGAAACAAAAGGATTTGGTACCTTTTCCAAGTTGGAAATCTCGGAGTTGATGAGATTAAGAACACGAGGTCTCTTGGCGATGCTCTGGAGTTGCCTGAGTTCGTCCAAATCGAGCGCAACTTCTTCCGCCATGGATACAATTAAGAGCAGCCTTTTTCAAGCAAACGAAACGTAGAATCTGCACAGACGAGGTTGCAGATTTTGTATATATACAGAGAGAGAGAGAGAAAGGGAACGAGAGTGTCTTGTGGAATCTGGAAAGCACTAGAAGGCTTTAATTTTTTTCATTCATCATCATTTTTACTTTCTAGCTTCTTGGGCTCCATTCCTTGATACCGAGCCACGCCCATTCAGACCCATTTTGCTCTGTAACGAAGTAAGTTTGACTGGGCCCAAACCATTCAACGCTTATTCCATCACTTAAAAAAAAAAGTTTAAAGTTTTAATTCCACAAGTAAAGTCCTGTTATGATTAGTTTATATGGATGCCCATTATCGGTCCATATTCTAGAAAAGCCCAGCTTACTCTCCAAGTTGTACTTCTTCTCAAAGGAAACCCTTGTCTTGTATTCCTCTCCAAGTTGTTCTCTATTTTCTATAACAAGTACATAGTTTATTATTATTTTTTATTTTTTGTCATTTATTACATCACTTTGAAAAAATAGTTTAGACGACTTCAAACAAACGTATAATTTTTTCCACCTCATGTAGAGATCTATGATAGCGATAAACAGCTTTCCTTTTTTTTTTTTGGTTTTAAAACAGCTTTACTTTTAATAGACGAAGCCACAACAAATACTTCTAGTTACACTGTAAGTACAAAAATAAGATGTCTAATGTGTTTTTCTCTATAAATAAATTATTTTCATAATAAATGTCATTTTAGAGTTAATTTTTTTATTTTAAAATAAGTGTCATTTTAGATTTTTAATGCATAATTATATATAAATTTACAGTTTTAACCTCATTAAGAGTATTAAATTAACAAATGAATTAAATTATGTTATGTATTCATTAAGAGTATTGTAGAAATTTTAAGATGTTTTATTAATATGTGTGAAAAAAATTTAAACGACATTTATTATAAAACGGACTGAGTATTGACTATTGTCAATCATTAGATCATATTTAACTCCTAGTTTCCTCTTATAAACATATTATTGTAAAATTAAATGGGTTTGAAAAGGACATAATGACTATTGTACATTCGACATTATATGTGCCAAATTTTTGCTCCTCAAAATACGTTTACTAGTACCATGGCTTTAAATAAATAACAGTTTTTTTGTCGTGAATTTTCACCTGATTCCTCGAGCCCCCAAAAAGAAGAGACAATTGGCATCCCCTTTTTTGGATTAGGTAAAATAGTGAGCCCGACAAAGAAGGAGAGAAAAACAAAATTGCCGGACTAGAAAATCAATACGTGTTTAAATTACTATATACGTTTATTAGTTTTAGCTTTGTTTTCAAGTAGGATATATTCATGAACTAAAAAAACTAACGATTTTTATTCTTCCGTTATAAAAAAGTTATGATAAAAGAAATAAAGGGTATGATAATTGATATCATATTTGAGCCAAAGGTATGCCGTATGCATGTGCCAACATGGACTGTGATTGACATCTTGTGACTAATATGAGCTTTACTAGTCCCTCATGAATAATTCGTTCAATCATGTGTGCACAAAAATTCTCATTTTTCTCTATTGGAAATATTTATGAACTGGATACTACCAACTCTACCACATATATCTGGCGTGATTTGTCATTTATTAAGAGGTAGTCACAAGATCAGTATGAAGAAAAATTGACAAAGTGTAACATATATGATCTTTCATTTCTAACTACTATTTGAATGATTTGTGTATGTTTTTTTAAAAATAAAATAAAATTATCTCTCATATTTTTACATTTATAGCATTTTATTTGAAAAATATAATCGTTCGTCCCTAACTTTAGTGGAGTACTGGAGTTATTTACAGAATTTGTTATTGGGGTTTTCCAAATGAAAACTTCATATATATGGTGGCGTTTTTAAGTAATAAGAAAAGCGACGAAGATATTCATTATTTAATAAGCATGTTAAAACGACAAATGAGTGTTTTTCAAAAAAAAAAAAAAGACAAATGAGTCGGGAGAAAAAACAGCAGATAATAAAAAATAAAAATAAAGAGAGAAAGCTCCTTTGAAAAGGGGCGGCCAATGACTATTGTCAAAATGCTGACGACTAAAAAAAAAGTCTAAAACATGGTCATGGAATAAAGTTTGGACCGTCCATATCTATTTTATATGCTTCCTAATAAAATAATTTTAACTTGTTCCTTTAATTCCGTTAGAAAAAAGGAAGCGTTGCTCTTTTACCGTCCAACTAAAAATAAAACTACTATTTAGATAAATCAATTGGTTGATTGATGAATGTCGCACATTAACACTGTGCTCAAATTCATGTTACATGTGCCATGTGTGCATCTATGAGTAGTCATGTGTATACACAATGCATGTTTGTGTTAGAGACTTAGAGCAGATAATATATTAATATATCGTATGTTGACGGTGAGATGAAAAAGGGAGGTATCGTATGTCTTAGGGTTTATGGATTCCACGTCCAAAAGATAAAAGATTAAAAAGACTTCACCTTACTGTAACCAACCAATATATATATAGTCATTATATAATTCCTACTTTAAGTAATATCTTTGTCGACAAAAGTGGTAATATTTGTAATTTAGTAACAATAGATTTGTTGCTTCATGTAACCGCAGTAATATATGGGGTTTTTCATATATAGATTATTTGCTCTGGTTACTTTCTAAAATAGTATTAACAAAAAAAGAAGTGATTCAGATGTAGTATATAATATGAATTTAACAATTTTTACATGAAAATTGTAATGAAAGTTATTTAATTTCTTAGGTCTCAAATGACATAGTATTACACTGGATATACTTTTGACAATATTACAGTTTTATAATATGATTCGTCAGTTTTTGTATACATTGGGTTCGCTTTCTCAAGCTAATTAATTAATTACTAGGAACAAATTTTCTGATTGTAATTCTTTTCTTCGAAGAATCATCTGAGACACTTTTGACAATGATACTGTAATTCTTCTCCTTGAAAAAATGAACCGCATAAGTGGACTCTCTCTATTTACACGTAGAAGCTCTATCGAATTTGTTTTTGCTTCTAGTACGGTCTTCTAATTAGCATTTGAATGGCCAGCAAATAAACGCATGTCGAATATATCGACCGTTGCGTTCCCTTCTTTATAGCCTGTTTAAATTATATAACACAAATAAGTAATAATCAAGACCACACATTTTCAATAAAATAAATGTTAGGAAAAAAACATAAAACAAGTACTAATCATATCGCTCAAAAAAAATTGAAACCTTGTCGTTAATAATTTAGAAATATGTTTGTTAAAAAAAAAGTTTATGGAGAAGCCGATTTTTTCTAGTATTAAACGTCACAATTAGAAGAAAAAACGTCACCAGTTTTATTTTTTTTTAACAGCACGTCAAAATTTATTTTAATAACATTTCTCAATCAAAGCTTTTTGTTAGGGGAATGTGACACTTTATAGAGAAAAATAATAGAAAAATATAAGTAGGGATTTACTGGAAACAGAGTAAGTTAAGTCAAATGTTGGTACATACCTGGAAACAGAGTAAGTTAAGTCAAATGTTGGTACATACCGTGGAGGCAGAGGAAGTGAGGGAAATAATTGAAGTTGAAGAAGTTGATGTTGTTGTTGCTGTTGTTAATGATGATGATGATAGTAAACCTACATTGTAAGCCATGGTCTCATCAGGCTGATACAATCCATAGTTTCTCTCAGAGGTTGGTCCTGGTTTAAGGTCTTCATTGAAGAGAGCAAAGAGATAAACATCAAGCCTCATGTTTGGTCTCAATGGCGTTCCTTCACTCTGAAGTTGTCTCCTTAGAAGATTCTTGTTATAAACCGCCGCGTTGGCCACAGTGGCTCCGACCTCATCTCCGTCGCCTTTAGACGGCCACCCAGTTTCCGAAACCCCTACTTCGATTTCTTTGAACCCAAGCCTTGCCATGGCAAAGATCACTGCATCTACTTGAGCGTAGAGCATGTTGTCGTAGTGATACTTGGTGTAGGGATCAACCATTCCAGGGTTAGGGTTGAAGAGTACGTAGTCTATTGGGATCTTGGTTGGGGAATCCTTGTAAGCGAAGTAAGGGTAAGCGTTGATCCAAAAGGGAGATTTCGTGCTACGCAAGAAACTTAGGAGCTGCGTCATTACGCCGGCTACTTCCGGCCTGAAACATCCGGCGGATGGAGGGTAAGATTCTTGAAGGATCGATAGTGAATTCGGAGTCGATACTTGAATGTATTTGTCTAGTCCGGTTTGGACCAGAGCACCATGAATGCTTATCATTGCAGGCACAAGATACCTGCAAAAAATAGCAATAAAGTTTTCTTTTTGAGTGGAGTATCTCAATACAAATCACATATTAAATCCATAGTATAATAAGGTGTGTCCAGGGAATGACGATAACCACTGGATTACCATGATTTAGTTAATAAGATGTAAGTTTTAATGCGCCAAGATTTCAAAAGATAACAATTTTGAGGAATGTGGTGATGTAACAAACCCTATGAGGCTTGAGTCGTCGTCGGTGTACAGTTCGTTGCCGACAGCAATACCGCCGATCTTGGTGGCCGGAAAGTAGGGTTTGATACGGGAAGTGACCCATTGGAGAGCTTGTTGAGGGTCGACTAAGCTGGGAAGCATTTGATTTTCGATGGTGACGAAGAGCTCAATGTTGGAATTGGCGAATGAGGTTAATATTTGAGGGTTTGTGTCGTAGATTCTTGTCTTGTTGATATGGAGTGAGCTCAAGAGTTGTAGAACTTTGTCCGGTGGAGGAAGATTGTCCCCGACTTGACCGTAGTTTATGCCAAGAGAGGAGACCCTTTGAAACAACAATCCATGTTCTGTGAAAAGTATGGAATGGAAATTAAATTAAGTGTAATGTATGACAAATTGAAATTGAGGTAATGAGGTTTTTTTTGGTTAGACAGAAATAAGCAACTATAATTAAAAAAGTAAAATACCTAAGAATGTGAAGGAAAATAGAAGAAGAACAATAGAGTTGGTCATGGCAATTCTGCTTAACATTTTAGACATGGAGGCAGAGAGAGAGAGAGTGTGTGTTTGTAAGAGAAGTAATGCAATAAAATGTGGGGATAGATATAGATGATGAATGAGATGGGACCAAGTAGGGGAAGAATAATTATAAATTTATAATATAGTTAGAGATAAGAATACTTTGCTTTGCCTGCCTAATTTTATATTGTTGTGAGACATAAGGTCTTCTCAAACAAAAAGTGATTATACTGATTCATTATAGCAATTATTAATACATTATTTGAAGTTTTATTTGTTATTTTAGTAATGGGGGTAGGTTTGGCAATAGGTTTATGCCATGAAAGTCTATTGTAAAAACAGATAGTGTTTGTCAAAAACATTCTTGTGAGGCAACATGGGTTTCATAAAATTTTGGCCCCAAGCAAAAAAAAAAATGTGACATCTTAGATTGTCTCTTTCCAACACATTGCCAACTCTGTCAGTCCAAAAATAAAAATAAAAATGAAAAAGTGGCCTAAAGAGGACACTTTCTTCAGACAAAGGCAAAGGTGAGCGAAATTGAATTGCCCACTATAATGGGTTTTTTAATCTTAACAACATGTCTTTGGCTTTGGCAATATAAGTTGGAGGAGATCCCATATTTGGGTGTTGGGTAAACGGAGAAAATAGAAATCACACAATCATAATGATAAGGGGGATAGAGCTCTTATCTTCGGTACATATATATTTACAGCCTAATTGTTCCAAGCACATAATTTAGTTGTCAGAAATAATAAAATGCATTTTAAAAAAGTAATGCATTTTATTTTTTAGTTCTGTACTAAAACTTTGAAAACAGCCATAACTCTAACTGCATTTTATTTTTTAGTTCTGTACTAAAGTAATGATCATTGTAATCCAACTTCATTTTGTTCATGACTACATGTTGAAAAATTAGTTGTTCCAAAAAAAAAAAAAAGACTACAGGTTGAAAATAATATATTACGAGATTTTGGAAGTTCGGGTTACTATATCGGATTATGATTAATTTATGATTTTTCAAAATATTTATTTAATGGATTAGAGATCTGAAAAACACAATATAAAGTAGCTTTATGGAATGATGCAACAAAGTGACCCTATTTTTATCTTTACGTAAATATCCCAAGAGGCAAGAATCTTGTAACTTTTGGAAGAGGATGAATAACACTAACCATACTTGTTTATTTGTTACACCTTACATATATACACATAAATCCACATTAATTTATATAAACATATGAATATGCGTGTATACTTGTTTTGGAATAAGACGAATAAGCTGATGCAAGTGGTGCACTTTATGACATCTTTGATTCCTCCGATCGGGTTTATCCGCCAATCTCTGTTTTCCTTAATCTTGACCTGAGTGAGATAGATATTTCTAATGAAATAGAGGTTATATATTATAAGTAACATAGGCTGTTCAATCTTGTAGCTAATCGAATATTTATGTGTACGATCTAAGCCTAGATTTATCAAGAACAAAACTCCCTTTTATTTGAATCAAAAAAATTTGAATATCGAGAAAATATAATAAGAACATATATACAAGATACGTTTCCGAGGTCGGATATCTCCGACGATCCACTAATCAGCTCAAACCGAGCTTCGATTACAGAGATGATCTATTTCTCTCTTCTTTTATAACAAGAACTTAAAAAAAAAAATGTTTTACCTAAAAAAAAAAAGAACTTCAAAATGAGAGAGACGAGAGTTATTCTCTTAGATAAAAGTTCCAGCAACCAATCAGCTAACAGGCTCACATGCACAAAACACATGTAACCATTGAAACAAAGAGATACACCTAAATCTAGTGGATCATAACTTTCTCGGACTAACACCGAATCTTTGGTTCTCTTAACTGGTTATCAGTTCATTAATATTTTTCAGTTGACTTAGAAAAATTAATTCGTGGTTATTATTTAATCGGTTGGGATCATGACTTTATATCTTTATTATGCATGAATTTTGCAAGTTTTAACTATTTTTAATCACGATACTTATAATTTATATTCTATGAATACAGCATGTATCATATATAACTTTTAACCTCTTACATTCAGTTATTTTTCTTAAGTAAGAAGAAAAATCATCAATTTCTCTTACAGAATTAAAAACTTGGGGTTTCTTAACTTTGACGACCCCCAAAAAAAAAAAAAAAAAAAGCTTTCTTACCATTCTTTTTCAAACTTTATCCAATAGTTTGGTAAGAAAGAAAAGATGAACATAACTATTTTGTTGGAAAAAGAATAAAGAAAATTTATATATATGAGGGATAGATGTGATGGATGACTAATGAATTAGTGAAGTTGGTGGTTATGACTTATGACAATGATAAAATCAGCCTAACGGAAAAATCATGGTAAAGAAAGAGAAAGAAGCGAAAAAGGATTGGTCATTCCACGAGAGAGCAAAGAGAGTGGCACATGCTTGATTACTCAACAAAATAATTGTTAATTATGTCACTAACAATCCACTAATTCAACCTTTCCAGTTAAGTAATATGGTTAGGAATCAATCTCTGGCGCCCCTTTTCCATTTATCTGATCTTTCATCAGAAAACTGTAACACCCCATCTCTCATAAATCGAAATGTTAAAAAAACAATTATGTTAATTAATTAAGACAGCCACAACTTGCATTTATACGCAAGTGCTTAAACGGTTAAACCTAACAAAAATGAAACAACCAATTTTTTTTATTTATTAATTAAATACGAAAAAACTTAATTAAATAAATCAATAAATAAATATTAAATTAAACAACCAAATTCAAATTCTAAAATAATAAAATACAAGCAACCTAAATACGATTTACTAGCTACATAAGAATAAACAACACCAACATCCTATCATTATCTTCATCCCTCGGCCTCATTCCGTAGTCACACTTTCTTTTTACCTGCATCACATGGTTATAAGAGATACATAAGTATTTTATAAATACTAATTATTAAATAATTCCCATAATTAAATAATAATTTTTCACAATTAAAATAATTAACACAATTATTTTTAAACCATTTAATTAATTAATTTCATCATTTATTAATAAAATAAAAATTAAACCACTTAATTCCAATTGAACCGAGTTAAACACATTAAACCACTTATTCCAATTAATTAAATCAATTCGCCACATAACCGAATTTAACCGGCCAGTGTCGACCGACACAAGCTTAGTGTCGTTCGACACTCGCTCGGTTGGTGTCTACCGACACACGATTTGTGTCGTTCGACACTGATTCTGGAGATCGATAGTTCGATCAATTTCAAGCACAAAAACACCCAAATCACATAATCACAACACAAAACCCGATCTAAGACACAATTAACACATAAACAATCACGAAAATCACATAAACTCAACCAATCAACAATCCACTTTCACAAATCTCATTATTTGCGAGCCTACGGTCATACACTCACCTTGACAAGGGTTGAAAGGGGGAAAAAGAGAGGTGATGAACAGTGCTCCGATGAACAGTGCTCCGATGAACAGTGCTCCGATGAACAGTACCGCGGTGAACAGTACCGCGATGAACAGTAAACAATCACGAAAATCTCATAAACTCAACCAATCAACAATCCACTTTCACAAATCTCATTATTTGCGAGCCTACGGTCATACACTCACCTTGACAAGGGTTGAAAGGGGGAAAAAGAGAGGTGATGAACAGTGCTCCGATGAACAGTGCTCCGATGAACAGTGCTCCGATGAACAGTACCGCGGTGAACAGTACCGCGATGAACAGTAAACATTCACGAAAATCCCATAAACTCAACCAATCAACAATCCACTTTCACAAATCTCATTATTTGCGAGCCTACGGTCATACACTCACCTTGACAAGGGTTGAAAGAGGGAAAAAGAAAGGTGATGAACAGTGCTCCAATGAACAGTACCACGGTGAACAGTATCACGATGAACAGTACCATGAACAGTACCGGGGTGAACAATATCGTGATGAACAGTACCGATAAACAGTAATCCGATCCCAAAACTCCAGAAATCTCCCAACTCGCCTCTTTTATTCTCTGAAACTCTTTCACCTCGAAAGCTGTGCTCAAAATACGGTTGCACCTCTTTTATCTCGAGAAATAGGGTTTCCAACCATAAACCGGCCCAAACCGGCAATTTAAATCGAACCAGCTCGATTCCACCATAACCGGTGTCGACCCACTGAACCGAGCAAAAATCAAATTAAACCCCAATCGATTTCGCTAACCGATGTCGATCGACACCCTCATAGTGTCGCTCGACACCAACTAACCAGACACTGGTTTTACAAATATTAACACAAAGACGACTTAGCCTCTAAACCGACCGCACAACAATCAAACAAGAACATGTACAACCAACCCAGAAACTAATACCTTGCATAACATATGCAAACAACACCTGATCACTTGGTGTCGCTCGACACCACTCCCAAAACAGTACTTTTCGGTTTACGGATGTTATAATTCTCCTCCACTAGACTGGATTCGTCCTCGAATACTAACACAACGTGTCTACCAAAGACCACACAAATCCGGCCCCAACTGGCCCAACATAAGAGATCCTCCACTAATCTCAGAAACTCACATTTAGTCATTTGTTATATGCACGTTTTCAGACATTATTACTCCCACTCATCACAACCACTCTAAAAACATAACAGGAGATCCACCATATCCCCTCTAAAGATCCACCCTATCTCTCGATACTAATATTGCGACCCACCATGTCACAATATGTAACCAAAACAACCACTTGTACTGAGGTAGCGACCCTCACATATAAGTATGCCGGAGATCCACCATATCTCCTCTAGGAACCCACCCTGTCTCTAGAACCGTAATGAGTAATAATTCTGAAACGCCTATACCATATATGACTAGAAATGTCTCACAACTCAAACTGGTCAACAAAACTTATAACATCCAAACACATAACAAAATATAAGGCAAAACTCCATCTCATATAACTCAAAAATGTATATCGTACAACAAAAACGAAAAGACATCAGCCCAAATAACAACAACAACAAACACTGGGACTACAAAGGTGAAAGAGTTCACTCCACAGCTTGCTTGTCGAACCACTTTCCGAACTTCAGCTTCANGCCACTACAGTCCCACAAGACTCTCAACAATGACACCCTCTTGTTCCACATAACCTTGATTCTCCTCTCGAGAATCATCACAGGAACCGCCGGAACCGTCATATCTGGCTGAAGATCCACTGGAATCTCAATCACTAACTCCTCTGAAGAATGCAAACACCTCCTCAACATCGAAACATGAAACACCTTGTGAAAGACGCTCATAATCGGTGGTAACTCCAACCGATATGCCACTGGTCCGACTCGCTCCACCACTGGAAACGGACCCATAAAACGCGGATTAAGCTTGTTCTCTGCTAAGCACCTGTTAGGGCCCCTCAACATAGCCATCTTGAGATACACTCTATCTCCCACCTGAAACTCAACCTCACGTCTCCGCCTATCGGCATAACTCTTCTGCCTATCCTGAGGCTCCTTCATGTTCATCCTCAAAACACGGATCTTCTCTGTCGTTTCCTGAACAAAGGTAGCTCCAAACATGCTGCACTCCCCCACTTGGGTCCAACATAAATGTGTCATGCATGGCCTCCCATACAAAGCCTCATAAGGGGCCATGCCAATACTTGACTGAAAATTGTTGTTGTAGGCAAACTCTGCCAAACACAGATGATCAGCCCAATGGCCACCCCAATCCAACACACACATCCTCAGCAAATCCTCCAAGGTCTAGATGGTCCTCTCTGACTGCCCATCTGTCTGTGGATGATAAGCTGTACTCATATACACTAAGCCTTAGTGCCCATCTCTTTCTGAAATGCCCTCCAAAACTCTGAGGCAAATCTCAGATCTCTATCCGACACAATACTGGTTGGCACTCCGTGCAGCCTCACAATCTCCCGCACAAACTTCCTAGCCAAAACAAACGCTCCATCTGTCTTCTTGATGGCCAAGAAATGCGTTGACTTGGTCTACCGGTCCACAATGATCCAAATAGCATCAAATCCCGTGAGATAAGCAATCCCACAACAAAGTCCATCGTGATCATGTCCCACTTCCACTTTGGAATGGGTAGACTCTGCAGAAGACCACTAGGAACCTGATGCTCTGCCTTGACCAACGAACAGGTGTTGCACCTCGCAACCCAATGATAATACCGTTTGAGGTCACAGTACATCTTGGTCGCGTCTGGATGAATCGAGAACTTGCTCGCATGAGCCTATCTCAAAACCTCCTGTCTCAACTCTTCAACCTTGGGCACACAAACCCGTCCACAAACCAAGATAGTCCCATTCGCTGAGACCTGATACTCAGAATCAGCTGCCTGAGATGCATCAATCAAACTCTGATCACTCTGCTGAGCCACTCTGATCCTACTGAGTAAGTCTGTCTGGTCAGCTTCCTCCAAACCCAAAGGCTCTTCTGAAATAGCACAAAGACGCAATGTACTAATCTCGCTGACCAAAGCTTCCACATCCTGCTCTCTAGCTGAATCCACCCTTCGTCGACTCAACGCATCTGCAACCAAGTTGGCCTTACCTGGGTGATTGACAATGTCCAAATCATAATCCGTCAGGAACTCCACCCAACGCGTCTACCTCGCATTCATCAAATGTTTTGTAAAGATATGCTGCAGACTCTTGTGATCTGTAAAGATCTGCACTTTACTGCCATAAAGATAGGACCTCCAAATCTTGAGTGCAAAGACCACTACTCCCAACTCAAGATCATGTGTAGGGCGGTTGCGCTCACTGCCCTTCAACTGCCTCGAAGCATAGGCAATCACTCCGCCCTCCTGCATCAATACACAACCCAGACCAAATCCTGAAGCATCTATATACACCACATAAGGCTTCTCCAGATCGGGTAATGCCAACACTTGTGTTCTAGTCAAAATCTTCCCAAAGCTCTCCTCGTATTCCTGCGACCAAACAAACGGCATATCCTTGCCCGTCAACCTCGTCATTGGCAGAGACATACTCGAAAAGCCCTTGACGAACCTCCTGTAGTAGCCTGCTAAACCCTGAAAACTTCTGATCTCGGTAGCACTATTCGGTCTAGGCCAATCCTTGATAGCCTCAATCTTAGCCGGATCCACAGAAACTCCCTTTGCAGAAACAATGTTGCCAAGAAATTCCATCTCCCTCTGCCAAAAGCTGCACTTACTCAACTTAGCAAACAATTTATGCTCCTGAAGCTTTTCCAGCACTAGCCTCAAATGCGTCGCATGCTCCTCTGGGCTCCTCGAATACATTAGAATATCATCAATGAAGATGATAACGAACACGTCCAAAAATTCCCTGAGCACGTCGTTCATCAACCTCATGATTGCTGCAGGCGCATTAGTCAAACCGAAAGGCATGACCACAAACTCGAAATGCCCATATCTCATCCTGAACATCGTCTTGCAAACCTCTGCCTCGTCTATCGGTATCTGATGATAACCCGATGCCAAGTCAATCTTGGAGAACCAAGTAACACCCCTCAACTGATCCAACAACTCGTCAATCATCGGGAGAGGGTACATGTTCTTCACAGTGACACGGTTAAGTCCCCGGTAATCAATGCACAACCGAAAACTGCCATCCTTCTTCTTCACAAACAACAGTGGTGCTCCCCACGGTGAAACACTTGGTCGAATGAATCCTTAGCTCAAAAGGTCTTCTAACTGCTTATTCAGCTATGCCAACTCTGCTGGCGCCATCCTGTAGGGTGTCTTCGATATCGGAGCTGTCCCTGGCTCTAACTCAATCGTGAAAGAGTCTGACCGAGATGGTGGCAATCTCTTCACCGACCGAAACACATCCTCAAACTCCCAGACAACCTGAATATCCCCCAAAGCCACCTCACCTCTGGGCTCCGTCATAATGATCGTCGCCAAATAGGCCTCGCAGCCTCGCTCTATCATCTGCTCTGCCTGAATAGCCGAGATCACAAGACTCCCTGAAGTCGGTCTCACTCCCTGGTAAACCAACTTCCCTGCATCCCGTTCAAACGCTACTCTACCTCTGTAGCAATCCAGATGGTCCCGGTAATAAGACAACCAGTCCATCCCCAAAATAACGTCATACAGCTACACCGGACTGATGACTAAGTCTGCTGGCATCGATCGCCCCGCAATCTGCACATCAACTGCTCTAGCTCGGCCCAAAGTAACCAGGAATCCTCCACCGGCCACCATGACCATGCGTGCACGCTCCCCAGCGCTACTCTGGATACCTCTACTCGCGGCACCCTCCGGAGTAATGAAGCAATTGGATGCCCCCGAGTCAAACAAAACATGAGACACCACACCGCCTACTAACACAGTCCCTACACAAACCACTAGTGTTGAGAACCCCTAACTCTAACACAGTAAAATAAAAGAAAAGACAACACCAAAATTCTACCACTAAGAATTTACAAGTCTTAGTCAAATATTTTACTTGTGATCTGGCCTGCCTGACTCGTCTGGCCCAACTCTGCCGACGAAGAGTACACACGCGTCACTCCTCCAGTCTGACCCAACGGCTGCAATGCTGCGATCTGACCCGCTGACTGAATCGCCAATGGCTGAACCGCCGCCACTAACATCTGCTGCAACTTGGGACACATCGGTCTGATATGCCCCGACTTCCTGCAGTAGAAACACACCTAGGCATCCTTGGATGCTTCCCTCTTGGGACAAGTAGCCACCCTGTGCTCTGTACTCCCACAACCATAGCAACTGCCATGAATACTCTGTCTGCTCTCAGACATCTCATATGCTCTCCTCTTCTTGCCCTGTGTAGGCTTGCCACCCCTGTCAGAACAAGACCCACCTGCTCTCGCAGATATTCCTCAATAGAAGCTGCTAGCTCCACTAACTCTGCTCTCGTGGTGTACATACTATCTCTGCACTGAGTCTTGATGCTCGTCCGAAGANGCTCTCGTGGTGTACATACTATCTCTGCACTGAGTCTTGATGCTCGTCCGAAGATCCTGTAGGAACCTCGACATCAGACCCCACCCGCCCTCAAAACCGAAACCAGTATACGCCACGAGTCTGCCGAACTCATCGTCATACTCCCGCACTGACCTCTCTCCCTGAGTCAATGCCATGAAACTCAACTGGAATCTGTCTCGAGCCTCATGAGGGAAATACTTGGCGTTAAACTCCGCTAGGAATTCGCCCCAAGTCCACACTGCCCTCCGAGTCATGACATATCTCCACCACAAATATGCATCTCCGCCAAGGTAATGCACATCCAACTCCACCCGATACACCTCTGGGCACCTGACCGAACTGAAGTTCCGCTCTAGTTTCTGCCGCCACTCATCGACCTCCTCGGGCCCACCTCTGCCTTCGAAGAACGGTGTCCCGATCCTCTGCATCTTCCTCATCCTCTCTAGATAAGGCGGATGCCCAACAACTGCACCTCCATGCTGCCCAACAAAACCGGCACCCACCTGTGCCCCGGCCACT
>OVBC01001094.1:0-27992 GCA_900406465.1 Noccaea caerulescens | reverse complement strand
TTGCCTATTGTTTCAAATGCTTTAATGGCTCAGCCATGCAATGCTTGTTCTATTAATAAAATGCATAAGTTACCTTTTCAAAAACTCGACTATTCGTTCTTCTCAACCTCGTGATATAGTGTTTTCTGATGTTTGGACATCACCCTTGATTTCAATTGATGGTTTCAAGTACTATGTTATTTTTGTAGATCACTATACTCGATACACTTGGTTGTATCCCTTAAAATTAAAATCTCAAGTTTTTGATACTTTCACTCGATTCAAGCCTTTAGTTGAAAATCAATTTCAACAGAAGCTTAGAACCCTATACACAGATAATGGGGGTGAATATATTTGTTTACGAGATTTTCTTTCAAAACATGGTATTTATCATATGACGAGTCCGCCACATACGCCGGAACATAATGGAATCGCTGAACGCCGTCATCGACATATTGTAGAAACAGGTCTTGCCCTTCTATCTCATGCGTCCATGCCAAGGTCATATTGGACCTATGCGTTTGCAACGACTGTATATTTGATAAATCGGATGTCGTCTTCCGCTATTGACTTTCAAAATCCTTTTCAACGTCTGTTTGGACATGGTCCTAATTATCAAAAACTCAAAACACAATATTTATAATAACATGTACGAGAAACGGTGTTTGTTTCATGAATATAACACATACAAAAGTTTGTTTAATCTTTGCTTCTTCCATCAATTGTATGCTTGTCCAAATTCAAGATAATGTTATTTTCCAGACTGCTTGTTTTGTTTTCTTTTCTTCCCTTTGACTGATTTTTTGTTATGTTTTCTAGTTAATATCATTTGGTTTGATGATGCCGTTTCTTCTTTGCTTCTCCGGTCCTTTGAATGATCACCGTATTTTCTTTAATTATTAATAAATTAACTCTGTGGGGTTTGCTAAATTTGATACAACGCTAAGAGAGGACTCTGAGAATTCAACATATGAAACATCTCTCGTATGAGTTATGACTTAGAATGTAGTACAAATAGAGCTCATCAGTCCCATGTAAGCAGAAATGACAGAGACTCAAGTGTTAGAATTATAAAGGTTTGTATCTCTCTCACAAGGAACAACAATCAACTTGTGATTGTGTCCACAAATATCATGAACAAGAGTTCATGTAAACAAGAAACTAGAACACTATAGTGAGCCTTAAATCCGAGATTAGATAATAGGGATTAGCTCACTTAAGATAGTGTCTAACATGAATAAGAAATAGTTTAGGTGATTAAGTTGACGAGAGCTCACTTAAGATAGTGACTCACTCTATGTTCGGCCTTCTCATCTCCTCACTCTAATATCAAGTTGACGAGAGCTCAGTTGAATTTATGTTTCTCTCTGTCAGTGAAAGAAACTCTTGAACTGTCAAACATTTTGACGGTAAAACCAAATCTCAAACTTTTAATCGTTATATATGTAAGCAAAAGCAGAAGAAAAAACAAGAGATCAATGGCACTTTCTTTGATTCCTGCTAGCAGAAACAGCTTCATCAGGGACCTGAAGCCAGAAATAAACGTCATAGTGAGAAGAAAAAACAAGTACATAGTAAAGGAGCACCAGGGTGATTTTTCCAACCAAAACTCTAGCTTATTGATTTGACAACAAAAAAAGTTATGTTAAATTTCCAAAGGAACGAAAAAAAAATCCTACCCAATGATCTTTTGTTAAGATTGCAACTCTTAAACTCTCAATAACAATCCTAACTTGCTGTAACACATAAATTCTCTGTTTATTAATAATAGAAAACAAGTACAATCTGAAAAGAAAGTCTCAAGAACTATTGGATTCTCTCAACACTTCGAGAAATCCAATCAATCCTCACTAACGAGCTCTTGAGTAGAGAACCGCCTCAAGATCAATTGATCTCACACTCTCAATTCAAAAGAAAAGTCTCCGTGAAAAGGTGAAACAACTCAAAGTATATAAACGATTAACTAGGTAAAACAGCAAAGCCTCTTATTGAAAAAGAGTCATCTTTCTCACCTCTATTCTTTTGCTATATTTGAAATCTGGACTTCAACAACCTTCTCGTCTTTCTTCTTCTTTCGAAAATAGCTCTGATCAGGCCTAACATCTTTCTCCTCATTTATTGTGTTCATCCGCCTCCCCCAGTCTCCTTTCTTTTTCTCAGCAGATTGTTCAACCAGATTTGCAGAGGCAAGAGGCCTGCCACTTCCCGGATTCTCCTTGGTCTATTAGGCACAATCAGAAATATATTGGATTAACGAAAACATGCTGGAATTGAAAACTTAGGCCGCCTAAATGATATAAAACAGGGAGGTTTAATGGATTGGAACCTGTAAAATTGCAGCTTTCACAGTGTCCATAAGGGCATTGGTGGTGTAAATATTCAATTGACATTTCTGCTTGCGCATCTAGAATCATATTCTTTATAAGCAACACTTTTGCTTAACTAGAAAACAGCCAAGCAAGGTTCTCCATCTTAAAGCCATATCAACACACTTTCCAATTGTAGGGGAGATTCTTGTCAGGTTGTTGAGAATCTTGCGCTTTTGGACTCGACTAGGTATTTGAATGATAAAGAGAAGGATGATGTTAAGAAAGTCATGAGTTCTAAACATCTTTTCTATGAGGATGCAACTCGGCCAAAACCGGCATTGTAGATTTTGCTTGTGTTATTATAGTTCGACTGTATATGTGATATGCACGAAAAAACCACGAATATGATCAAAATCAAACAAATATAAAGATCTATGGGGTGTTTTCACTTTTAGACCACAATTTGTGGTCAAATGCAAAACTAACCTCCTCAATTTTTTATTTTTTTTTGTCCAATTATTTACGAGAATGTCATTACTTTTTTTAGTGGTAGACCACTACTGAGGTCTACTAGAGCTGCTTAAAAACCAAATACCCCTCATCTCCTACACTTAATTTCCAAAATGCCATATCATCAATGTTGCCAACCACCATTTTCGCCCAATTTGGAGCTGTTAATGCTCTGAAAACTCACTTTTGAGCTACCATTGCTCATTCTCTCATCTCATAAACTCTTATTCTTCCATTTTCTCCCCATTTTCATCCCAAAAACTCTATAAGGAAACTCAAATCTTGGATCTTGGCATTTTCGATTGTTTAGCTTACAGCAACGACCAAAGCTCGTTATTGAAGGCTTAAATCGAAGTTATCAGCCCTCGAATAGCCTTTCTCTGACGGCCATGTAACTTTTCTTCCAAAATTCTAAGAATTTCAGTTTTGGTCCGCGAATGTAAACCTCACTGGAGAAAAGCAACAATTTTCTCTCATTTCAATATGAGATGAGAGAAAATTATGAATTGATTAGCAAATTTGGAGATTAAAGTAGTGCGCAGTCTCCAAGGAAGCCTATTTGATTGATTTTATGTGAGCGAGAATTCCATCTACTGACCAATCCGAAACAGATTCGGGTTTTGTCGTCAACGAGAAGAGGATCTCAATAACCTTTATGTTCTATCTTGCAGCCGCCACTTCCAATAGCCTATTTCTTTCCTACAAAATAAGCTTGTTAATAAATAATATCCAAAACTATATCACACAGACCAATATATCAAGATCTATAAAAGAACCTACTTATGCCAAACAGAGAAAACAAACTAACTGGGGATAAAAAAAGCATCACTGAGACCAGCTCCTAAATTGAAAAACCTTCACAAACAACATAAAATTTCAATCTTGTTTTCAGAGAAGACAAACTATGGAAGATCCAAGCAAATAACGGGTTTTACCCATAATCTCTACCACAGAGGTCTACCATAGAGGTCTACAACAGAGGTCTACAACAATGGTCTACCACAGAGGTCTACCACAGAGATCTACCACAAACGGAGCTTTCTTCCACAAGATGCAGAAGCTTATTTTCTCTGTAGCTTTCCTACAAAATTCCACAAAATCCGAATTTTCTCATTTTAATCAACTTAATTCTTCATTTCAAATCCGAAAAATACACAATGAGCTGATAAAAAGAGAAATAGTTGAAGTTGGAGAAGAAGAGGAGAGACTTACGGCAGCAAAACTTTAGATCAAGAGGATTTCAGAGTAGATCTGAGAAAACAGACGGCAAATGAGAGAAGAGACAGAACAACATGTTACAATAAATCTGTAACAGAACATATCTGGTTCAGATATAATATGGGGAGAAGGAGGAGGGCTTACCGGTGACGATGGCGATGGCGAGAGTGCGACGACGGCGGCAACGGCGAGAGTCCGACGACGGCGACAACAGTGAGAACACGACGACTGCGGCAAGGGCGTGGACGAAATAGCAACGACGGCCACGACTTCGAAGCTAGATCGGTGTAATAATGAAGAGGCGGTGGAGGTTCAAGGAGAGAGAGAGAGATGAGAGGGAGGCACATGTTTAGAGAGAGAACCATATTTTCTTTCTGATACAATTAGGTTAAATTCTATATATATATGAAGACAATTTTTTCGGTTTAGTTAAATTTTCTGGTTTAATTAGAAAATTTCAGTTCAGTTAGACTTAAATTGAGGTCTACAGCTACGGTTTAAAAATATGGTCTACCACGAAATTACTGAAACATTTCTATTTCAGCCGGTAATTTCCGGTTCCCGCCGCTTTTGTAACATCCGTAAACCAAAGAAGTGAGCTTTTCTTGGGGTGTCGAGCGACACCAAGGTGGTGTCGATCGACACCGGTCCGAAATCGAATTTCCGGTTTGATTTAAGTCGCTGGATTCGGGTCGGTTCGGGTCGGAAAACCCTAGGTCGCTTTTAAAAGTCGAGCAGCCGATGAGAAGGCTCGTTTTTCGAGGCAGAAAGTGTTCTAGGCGATTTTGGAGAGGTTTGAGGAGATTGTGAAGTTTCTGAGGTGTTTTGCTGTTGTTCTTCCTTGTTCATCCTTTGCTTCTCCCTTTCAATCCAAATCCAAGGTGAGTGCGTGACTGTGGGCTCGGGATTTCTGGATCTAGGTTGTTAGATGAATGTATTGATGAGTTTCTATGATTTTGTGATGTTTATGGGTTGATTGTGGTGTTTAATCGTGTTTGGATTGATGATTGTGTTAATTTGTGTGTTCCTGCGTGATTCGTTGCTGTTGGTGTCGCCCTGTCGAGCGGGTGTCGGTCGACACCAATGCTGGTTCAGGGTGGTTAACCGGTTTGATCGAATTGAAAATTGGTAATTGATTTGGCATTTAATTAAAATGGTTTAATCCGGTTTAATAGAGTGAATTGATTTTAATGGTTATTTGGTTTGATTTAATTAATTATTTTCGGATTAATAATTAATTAAGATTATTATTTAATTATGAGAATTATTTAATAATTATTTGGTATTATTTTAATGGTGGAAAATATTTAATAATTGTGAAAATTATTTAAAATACTTTAATTATCTGGAAATTGCGTAATTGGTCTGTGGGCAGAGTGATCGTCTCACTAAGTATTTATGATAATACTTACGCATCTCCTTTCCTGTGATGCAAGTGGTAGAAATGTTTATATTAATCAGAGTAGTAGACCTATATTACGGTCTACTAGGTTATTCTACGTGTTAGATCTATTTTACCCCAAATCCTAAATCGAATAATTTAGATAAAATTTTGAAACAATTTGCTTGCCATATTGTCATTTTACAGTTTAGATAACAAATAAACGAACATTGAATCGTATAACTAACCAAAAACAACAATTGGTCTAGAAATTTTCTAAACCCTACAACTTACCCCATTAAACCCTAAACAATCTACTCAAACTCTTATCCTTATGAACTATATATTCATGATATTTATAGATTCATGCATTTTTCTGAGATTTTATTTTTAATAGATGTTAAATGTCTATTATTTCGTTATTTGTGAAAAAAAATTTCAAATTTGTTTTTTTTTATTTTCTTAATTTAAATTTAATATTTAATGATTTGGTAGACCTTCTTGGTAGACTTACTCGGTAGACCTCACTCACACTTTTATAGGTTTTAACCTAAATGTCTTTGCTTATCTATAAATGATTCATTTGTATGCATTCATATTTTTGGTAGATGATAATGTCTATGTTTTAATTATTCATACAGGTTTTGTTGTCAAATTATTTTTTATTTAATTGTTAATTAAAATTTAAGATGTTATTACGAGGTAGATCTCCAAGTTTGTCTAGCAGGTAGACCTCACCGGTAGACCACATCGTCCGGAGGTTAAAATCGTAATCGAGGCATGCGTTTTTTTGTTTGGTCATAAGGGAGTGTGAGGTATTGTTACTGTACAAGATGTTAGTTTTGCAATTGTTTCAAATTGTGGTATAGTTGACTAGAAAAAATCAAATAAAATTGATAATTCCGCGAGATATATTGAGGCTTGGAGTAGTGACCTATTTAGAAGAAAATAATAGTAAAGAATATGATATTCCTCAAAAAAATTACAGAATTTAAGAAACAATATATACTATTCCCAACAATTAACCAACAATTGTTAAAAAACCACGTATGTTTGGACATTTGAAACCAACAATCGTATATACATGGAAGAGAAGAAGTTAGTTATGGGAGATCGGGAAATTGTGTTAATGTGGGAGAGTAATTGTATTTTGTGGAAGAAAAATTTTTATTTAATTAACTGGATTTTTAGCTTTTTTTTTATTACCGCTATCAAAAGAACGTGTTCTTTTTCTTCACAGCAAAAATATGAAATTTTGTTTTTTGAAAAAATAAATATGATATCTGATGTGTCACATTTTTATTGGTGAAGTGACTTGTGCTTTAGTAAAGATTTTCTTTTTAAACTTTCTCATCAAAAAAGGAGTCAATCGGAACTCGGAATCTATGGTCCGATTGGCACATAGGCTTTGAGGACTTTTACATTTTTAACAGTCCTCACAGTTTAATTTTAGCCAATTAGACTTTTAGCACTTTTATATTTTCTAAAGTCTTTAAAGTCTCTTTTGCGGTTATTTTTATTTTTTCTTCTTTGATTTTATTATTTTCTAAAAGTCTCCTTTATGACACTTTCATTCTCTCTTTCTTACCATAAATCATTTTTTATTTTCTTTTTCAATTATTTTTATTATTTTACTTACCCCAACTAAAGTAAAACTTATTTTTCACATAATGAAATTTTTAATAATTAATAATTGTTAATTTTTTCTCATTCTTTTAAGATTCATTTTGATAATATTTTATAATTAAATATATTGATAATTTTTTTTCTCATACTATTTATAAATAACAGCCACAATTTCAACAATTTCTGTTACCAATCAAATTTTTAAAAATATTTAAAGTAACGTTCCAAAAGCCAACAGTCACAGTCGTTACCAATCGGGACCTATATTTGTTAAAAACAAGAGATTTAAATTCCGTAGAAACAACTTTGCAAATTGCAATCTTTGGCTCAATCGATCAATGATGCGAGTGGAAGCAAGGTCAATTCTAGATGTATCGGAACAAAATGAGACAATGAGTATATATATTGCAATTAAAATTGCAAGAATTAGAAATAAAAACAAATAAGTACAAATAATAAAATCAGCTGTACTTAAGTTTTAGAACTTGGGAAATTGAACTCGAGAGTCGCATCGACCATGTGGCATAACAGGACAGTTGATGAAGTTGGATGCCGAAGTGTCAACGCATAGATAAATCTGATAGAGCTGACTATTATGCGACGAATCCTTGTTACATTCTATTCCAGGAGCAAATCCAATTGCTTCTTTGATCGTTTTCTCAATATTTTTTATTTCATAAAATTTATCATCTGGGTTGATCCCTACATAAAATTATATAATAAGAAAAGAACACCAATTACACATAATTAATATTTTGAGCGCAAAAAAACAAAAAGACAATTGAGATAAATTTGAAGGGAATGTTTTACCAGCATTGGTGAGGGCATGAAGGAGATTAGCTTTCTGTTTGAGTTTGAGACCAGCTTCGAAGTAATCATGTTGGTCAAGCTCGGACTCGGCGCACGTGCCGTGTTTCTCCCACTCGTGTGTCCAAAACTTCACACCATCATTGCTCGGGCACGATAATGTTGGCCATTCTCTTTGTAAAACGCTCATCAGATCAGACACCTTCATTATTTTATTTTTTCACATTTCATTAAGTAAATTAGTTAACAACATATTTATCAATCTATAAGTTTCTTTTGCGCAACCTAGCAAAACTTATAACGGTCCCAAAATACTAATTTCCTAGTTTATCTGAATTTTTGTCTTTCTTAAAACACATATAACATGTTTAAAAGTTAAAAAAGATAAAAACAAACCCGTAATTCATCAAATTCGCTATCGGGATTACAGTTCTGAGGCCATCCACCAGTTTTGTAGTTAGGCCAAAGACCGTGAATTCCGAAATCCGCAGCTGGTTTCCCGGTTTTTGGATAGCAACAACTTTGTCGTGAATCACAATACGCTCCGGGCCACTGCATTGCAACACATAAACATAAATTTACAACTATATTTGATCATTCTCGTAGAGATACATATGCATTATAAATTAGATTTTGATAAACTTTACCTGTAAAACAAAGTAGAAGAAATCGAAATCTTGGGCGACACTTTGCACGTACAGTTGTTGTAACGCAAGAATAAAAATGAAGAATCTCATTTTCTCAAAGAAATTAAATGTGGAGAAAGAGTTAAATAGTTTGTTGGAAACAAAATTAGTCCAGAAGAAAAACCAATGAGGATGGATGAGAGGAGAAAAGGTTGAGTTTTGTTTATATAAAGCCAAATAACGTGACGTGTGATATTTGTTTATGGGTAGACAAGACCTGACGTGTGATTGACTGATTGGCGTATGCAAATGCTTAGGTTAGTATTTCGTGCAAGCGTTTTATTTCCAGCTCCAATGCTTTTGAAAGTAGTAACGTAAGCCGAACGTTTTTTCTTCAACTATAACATAAATAATTTAAAATATTTATGTCCTAAAAAATGTATATACCTTATGTATGTATGTTCATATTATCATATATAAAACCGTTTAGAAACCTGTTTTGTTTGCATACCTTAGGGATTGATCGTATATCGAATTCTGTTCCGTTGGCCTGAATCTGTATAGATCCACTGGACGGCAATAACGTTCGTCATTAATAATGAAATCATAAGGTTAATTAATACAAATACTAATTTAAGAAGAGAATGAAACAAATTAAATTAATAAGTTAAGTTTAAAGTAGAAATTAAGACTTTACGCCATTTATGGGCTTGTAACTTCCCGTGTGGGACTGTTTGTTATTTAGTTTTATATTCGGAGGCATATGAGGAAAAGAAGATAAAGCACTACATGAATCCATGGAACATTAAACCCTTTCACAAAACAAAAAAAAAAAATCCATGGAACATTAAATCTTTCTAAATATTGAAATAAAGCCGACAATAGACTCTATGAAAAATAATTACTATGAATAGAAGAAGTAGAAGGAAATGATAGTATTCAGGCTGGTGCTTGTGATGTTGTTAAGCCCTGTACTAGCCGATCGCGACATCGGATTAGCTTCATTAGCTCGTGTAGTTCTGGTTTTAGATGGTTGGAGGTAGGCCTGGGCAAATTATCCATTATATTTGCTTCGATCCGTTATCTACTTCGATTTGATTCGAAAAATTCGGATAACCGTAACTCTTCGAATCAAAGCAAATACTAAAAATCAATATCCGTTAAAAATGAAGCAAATCACAAATACTAAAAATTTTAAGGCCGGATATCTGCTCCGATCCGTTATACATATATATCTATATATTATATGTATATATGTCTATGTATGTAAGAAGTTACATATATAAATTGGATAATTATTATATATATATATATATATATGTGTGTTTTATAAATTTATATTCATAAAATTGACTATTTAAACACTAAAATTTTTAAAAATCAAAAGTAAATAATTTTTTTATTAAAAATTGTAATTTTTTGTGTTAAAATTTAATTTTTCTGAAAAAAAATTAAAAATATATTTTTTTAATATTTACGAAGCGGATCAGATATCCGGTAAAATATTCGAATTTTACGGATATCCGATGATCGGATATTCTGTTAGCAACGGAGCGGATACGGATCAGAAAACCAAATATCCGAACGGAGCGAAGCGGATCGCGGATACCTTAAAAATCCCGGATATCCGCTCCGTGCCCACCCCTAGTTGGAGGATCCGCTTTTCATTGACGAAGAGGATAGTCTTTGATCAACGGTTGTGCTAAGTTCTTAGAGTGAAGAGATCTCTCTCTCCAGGTTACCATTGAAACAGTTTCTAATTATCGGTCGTTAGTTTTCGTATCTGTCAATCCACTCTTGGATTTTCCTAGGTTTGCAGTTCGACACCATGAGCTTTACAGCTTGTGATTTCGTGGATGCATAGTTTGATTTGCTTCAATCTTAAATAAGTCTTTTTGACATTGAACCGACGAATAAATTTTGCAAATTTGTTTAAACGTTTTGTAAAATCCAAACTTTTCATTATCATTCTAAACAAATAGCCAATTTCCATCATAACAACACTTCCAAATACACTATTTTTTTTTATCATATAGCTCCGACATCCAAAGTCCAAACAGTCCAAACTTCCAAATACACTTTCTCATAAAAAAAGTCGTACATATAGCTCATTTATGTAGCAAATCCACCTCATAACCATTACAACGATGAAGTCATCCACCTTACACACTGCAAATATTCAACATTTCAAAACTACAAATCTAAGTGAACACAATATTACCCACCACAATCACACAATACATACATAAAATCTATTACTCTCTTCCTTTTTTTATTTCAGACCACAATTTGTGTTTTGGAATACATTCAAGTGTGTAACACATCCATTTTCAACCTCAAAATTAACTTTACAATCCACACAAACCTCAATTCGTAACTGAAAAAAAAAGTAGTATTTAACATTTTAGGGTACGAAAGAAAAAAATGAATAATGGTTCGAAGCGGAGTCGATCCCTGGATTTTTGAAAAAAATATTGCCACTCGATGACCAACGTGCCACAAGAAGAAACATGGTAAGTGTAATTTTAAATTATACATATATCGCAAATTTCTGAGACCAACAATCAGAGACGGAGAGTCCACTTTTATTTCTTCCGCTCCATTTTCTATCATCTTCTTCAACAGAACCTCAACCTTCAAATCTGTTCTCCGATATCTTCTACATCTATCTATCTATTTTCTCACACACCCACGCTGCAAAAAAAGACTATCCATTTACGCTTCTCCTTTAATTTTTTCCAATATTCTGTAATTTCCCCCAAATCTCTTCGCGGAAGCCAAGAATAACATTCCAAACCCTAATCCGATCCTCTGTCCTTCTCGATTCTCTCCGGTAAGTCTCCGATTTCCTCGATCCACCTGATTAGTTTAACAATTATTTGATTCTATTACTGTCTTCTCGGGTTTCAATTTTTTGGCTATGGAAAAATTTAGATTGATTTGAGTGTTTTTTGTGATCTCTTCTCGGGTACAGGTTTGATTAATTACACATAAATCCTTCGTCTCGAACCTCTGGGTGTTGAATATGAGTAATCAGAAGAAGAGGAATTTTCAGATAGAGGCGTTCAAGCATCGAGTCGTCGTGGATCCCAAATACGCCGATAAAACTTGGCAGATTCTCGAGCGTGCGATCCATCAGATTTACAACCAAGACGCTAGCGGCCTCAGCTTCGAAGAGCTTTACAGGTCTTTTTGTCTCTTGTTGATTCGTCTTCTTCTTCTTCGTTTTGCTCTCTTGAAAGTTGATCAAATACCTGCATAGATATCTTTCATGTTAACTTGTTGGCTGCTGAATTTATAATGATTTTTTCGTTTTAGAAATCTTCATGATATCATCTCTGGTCTGATGCAAACTGATTTGTTATGTCATTTGTGTGTTACTCTTCTTCTAAATTGGTTAATTTTTGAATCTTGGCTCAGAAATGCGTACAACATGGTGCTGCACAAGTTTGGCGAGAAGCTGTATACAGGGTTTATTGCGACCATGACTGCTCATCTCAAAGAAAAATCCAAGGTAATTGAGGCAGCTCAGGGAGGGTCGTTCCTAGAAGAGCTCAACAAGAAATGGAACGAGCACAACAAAGCGTTGGAAATGATACGGGACATCCTCATGTATATGGATAGAACATACATCGAGAGCACCAAAAAGCCGCACGTTCATCCGATGGGGCTTAGCTTGTGGAGGGATAACGTTGTGCATTTCCCTAAGATACACACGAGGCTTCTCAACACTCTTCTTGATCTAGTCCAGAAGGAACGCACCGGTGAAGTCATAGACAGGGGTTTGATGAGGAACGTGACTAAGATGTTCACGGACTTGGGCGAATCTGTGTACCAGGATGATTTCGAGAAGCCGTTTTTGGAGGCTTCTTCTGAGTTTTACAAGGTGGAGTCTCAGGAGTTTATTGAGTCCTGTGAGTGTGGGGATTACTTGAAGAAAGCTGAGAAACGTCTTACGGAGGAAATAGATAGAGTTGGACACTACTTGGACGCCAAGAGCGAAGACAAGATCACTAGCGTGGTTGAGAAAGAGATGATTGCCAACCACATGCAGAGGCTGGTTCACATGGAGAGTTCAGGTCTCGTTAACATGCTTTTGAATGATAAGTATGACGATTTGGCTAGAATGTACAACTTATTCCGCAGGGTTACAAATGGTCTTGTTACTGTCAGAGACGTCATGACCTCGCATCTGAGGGAAATGGGAAAGCAGCTGGTTACTGACCCGGAGAAGTCCAAGGATCCGGTGGAGTTCGTGCAGCGTCTACTGGACGAGCGGGATAAGTACGACAAAATCATCAGCACCGCGTTTGGCAACGACAAAACATTCCAGAACGCTCTGAATTCTTCCTTCGAGTATTTCATCAACTTGAACGCTCGTTCTCCGGAGTTCATCTCCTTGTTCGTCGACGACAAGCTGCGGAAAGGGCTCAAAGGTATCGCCGAGGAGGACGTGGAGGTGATCCTTGACAAAGTCATGATGTTGTTCCGCTACTTGCAAGAGAAAGATGTGTTTGAGAAGTACTACAAGCAGCATCTCGCTAAAAGGCTTCTCTCCGGCAAAACCGTGTCTGATGACGCGGAGAGGAGCTTGATAGTGAAACTGAAGACGGAGTGTGGATATCAGTTCACTTCGAAATTAGAAGGCATGTTCACTGACATGAAGACTTCAGAGGACACGATGCGCGGGTTTAGCGGTAGTCACCCGGAGCTTTCAGAAGGACCAACACTCTTTGTTCAGGTTCTCACAACCGGTTCTTGGCCTACGCAGCCTGCAGTACCTTGTAATCTCCCAGCTGAAGTCTCGGTTCTCTGCGAGAAGTTCCGTTCTTATTACCTCGGGACACATACCGGTAGAAGATTGTCATGGCAGACTAACATGGGCACAGCCGATATCAAAGCTGTGTTTGGGAAAGGTCAGAAACACGAACTCAACGTGTCGACTTTCCAGATGTGCGTCCTCATGCTGTTCAACAACTCTGATCGACTCAGCTACAAAGAGATCGAGCAGGCTACTGAGATCCCTTCGTCGGATCTCAAACGCTGTCTGCAGTCGCTGGCGTGCGTAAAAGGCAAAAACGTGTTGAAGAAAGAGCCCATGAGCAAAGACATAGGAGAGGAGGATTCGTTCGTTGTCAACGACAAGTTCACGAGCAAGTTTTACAAAGTGAAGATTGGAACGGTGGTGGCTCAGAAGGAGACGGAACCGGAGAAGCAAGAGACGAGGCAGAGAGTTGAGGAAGACAGGAAACCGCAGATCGAAGCAGCTATCGTGAGGATCATGAAGTCGAGAAAAATACTGGACCACAACAACATAATCGCGGAGGTGACCAAACAGTTGCAGCCGCGGTTCTTGGCTAACCCGACGGAGATCAAGAAGAGAATCGAGTCGCTGATCGAACGTGATTTCTTGGAAAGGGATAATACGGACCGTAAACTTTATCGCTATCTAGCCTAAAATAAGTTGAATACCTCAACAACAACAACAACAACAACAAATCTCTGTTTCTTTGCTTTGTTTCTTCTGTTTGGTGTAAAAGCTTCTCAATTGTACGGTAGTGTCGGTAAGAAGAACGAACGAACTCTGTGTTTTTGCTGCCGTTAGTCGAATATACAATTTATTTACTTTTTATTTTTATTTTTTTCCTCTATTTGATCGGATTTTGTTTTCATCCAGCTTCTATATCATTTTTCTAGCATAGGATCTTGTTAAATGGGCCGGACTAAGGCCTTTTTTAGGCCCATTTATGAGAAGCGCAAAGGAAAACAAAATTTTGAAGCGCGGCTAAAATTTCAGTTTAGTCGACAAAAATCCCGCCAAACGCCGTTTTGTTGCCCAAACGTTGGCAACCCCTATTTGTAACAGCCTTGTCGTCGTAGCGATTCAATTGACAAACACTTGATTGTAAATCCTTCTCTCTTGGTCTTTGATTCCTTTTTGTGTCAACAGTCGCCGGAAGTAAAGGATATGGATATCTCCAACATAGCGAGGAAGCTTGATCTCGCTAACAATAAGTTTCTGGTCCGAAAAGCTGCGGAGATTCGCCGTCTTTGTGACGCTCAGTTCGATTCATCCGTCATCGGCGTTGTAAGACAATTCGATTTCTTTTAATCTTAAAACTTCAATCGGTGATTTCTCTGTTTGAAATTTGATTTGTTTTGTATATTTGATGGTCATAGGGTGAGATCTGCAAGGCTGTGATATGTCTGGAAATCGCAGCGTCTCGGTAATGTTTTGTAATTTGATCATCATTGATTCTATATCCATAGTGGGTGATCGGAAGTAGCTTACTTTACTTACACTCAGATTCGAATCTATTGCAGATTGGATGTTATTTTCGACCGACATACAGCGATTAAGTTGAGTGGTATGTCTGAAAAGGCTTACACCAGATCATTCAATAGCCTCCAAAACGTTATCGGAGTCAAGTGGGTTTCCTTTTCCAGTCTTGAATTGTGAATCTGTTGGTTTGAGTTATCTTGGTTGATGTGTTGTTACTCTAAATTTGTGCATTTTTTTTTAAGGATTAAACTCAATGTAAAAGAATTGGCGGTTCAGTTTGGATGCGTTAGGATAATCAAATCCGTGCAAAATGTGCTATCTTCGTAAGCTTCTTTTTTTTTTCCTCTTTATGGTATCTGTATCTTCATCATTGTTTTATCATTCGTATTCAAAGATTTAGCACACTATATGTTTGATTAAATGCATGATGGTCATGTTTGCTTTCTTGACTTTAAAAGGTATAAGGAGAGGTTTCTTGCATCGCTACCAGCGACAAGAAGAGCAAATGCTGATTTCACTAGACCTGTATTTACAGCTGCTGCTTTCTATCTGTGTGCCAAAAAGCAAAAGGTAATAATAACATTACTTGCAAAATTTGTTTCCTTTTCAGAAGGATCTCTCCTCAATACCTTTTTGGTTTGCTTGAAATATAATTAAGCTTTCTTGTCTAACTTGGCAGCTCAAGGTAGATAAACTTAGGCTGATTGAGGTTTGTGGGACATCAGAATCTGAATTCTCTTGTGTGAGTGACATTGTGTTTTTTTCATTTTATAATGTTTGACACAATTGACCAATTACTAATTTTGAGTTACATGGAATTATTCATTCAAACAGGTCTCAACTTCCATGATGGATCTTTGCTTTGACTCTGTTGGGGTCTCCAAGGAGAAGAAAGATGTCAAAGACGTAAAAGGAAACCGAGGTATGGTTTTATTCTTCTTTTTCTTATATTTTCTACAAGTATCGACATATTTCAGTGATTATGTGCAAAATTTATCTCAGATTTGCTTGATGTGTTACCTGAAAAGAGGAGACTAGAGGATGGTGGATATTCATCTGATGATGAGGTACTTTTAAATGTCTTTCTTATAATCTGTTATAGAGTCACTCTTTCTTTGGGATTATTAAATGTGACCTTTGCTGATTTACACTACATTTGTATTGGAGCTTTTGCAGTCTTCATGTTACAAAAGACACAAGAAGATGGAAGAGGCCAAGTATGAGGACTGGAAGTCCACAGTCGTTAATTCTATCAAGAAGAATCCAGAGAAAGGTGCGTTGCTAAACTTTTTTTGTAAAAATGAGTTATCAACTACCAAGAATTTGATATAACTGTAAGTTTTTCTTTGTTACTGATCGTTTCTGGGTCTTGTGTTCTTCTCAGGAGCCAAGAAAGCTATACAGACAAGTCTCAATTTCTCAAAGAAGACTGAGACCAAAGAGTTGCAAGTTGATTCATAGCTTTTTCACAGCGAGGCTTATATCCAGTTCAATATCTTGTTGTTTTCATCACATGAATAATATTTTTTTTTTCCTAAAACCATTTTTGTTCAGTTACAAATTTGTCTATCTTTATGCAAATAAGAAACAGAACGACAAGAAAATGTATACGAAATTATAATATGACATGTCTTTTCGTTAACCAACTGGTAGACAAATTAAAGAACATCTTTGTGGTGGCATTGGCCTTCTGCGCGGCGCAGAAGAAAAGGGTACATAACTAATCATATTCTGCTTCATCTTTACATTCATAATCATAACCATATTCTTCTCCATCTTCATCTGAATCTTCAGAATAATATTCTCTCCTCCTCTGTGTATTCACATATGGAACACAGATGCTTGACCCGAGTAGCTTGGGATCGTCAACATTAAGATCATCAGCTTGGTCTGCAAAGGCACAGAATCTACTACAATCGTCTACAAAGACGTGCACTCTACTAGGCTTGTCCAACGCTTCATGGCACTCTCCAAAACCATTGATTTCAACTCTTTGGTAAGTGTTCCTTTCAGGATTGAAGTAGAAAACATAAAACGGTTCTTCAGATGTGTATCTCCCATCGACAAAACAATTTCACCCGTAGCACTCACTCCAACGACGGAAACGTGATAAGGTAAGAACTTATCATCCCTCAAAGTGTATTCGTGTTTCGACCATTTCCGTTTCTCAAAATCCTCAAGAACCCACACAAGCAACCTCCATGGCATCATCAGCGTAATCATAATGAATCACACCTAATTTACCCTTATAGTTGATCAACTGGCAAAAGCTTTTAGGATAAAGGAACTTGAATTTCTCAGACCTAACATCAAAGCAAACTATCACAAATTTCTTATCCTCATCCTCATACTCATACGTTTTAGCTAAGTAAAACAAAACCCCATTAACGCATATCCCATCACTCACGTTCTCATGTCTAAAGGAACAATTTATACTTCTCCTTTCTCCAGTTCCTAGTCTCAGGATTTCATGATAACGTGATGGATACTCCATACACAATACCTTGAATTGCTTGTCAATCGGATCAAACCCGAAAAAGCTATGCGACTCACTTAACCAGTTCTCCCTGATCTGAGCCTGAAAATAACCGAAGGTCGTATACCTTCCCGTTTTAGGGTTACATATCACAGGCAATCGATAGTCAGACTCCTCTTTGATCCTCAAACCATGGAAATACATCAAACCAGAGGCATAGCCAAATGCAAATCGTCCGTTACTACGAGGACCGATCCACATATTTTCTGGAGGGAACTTCGTATGAAATTCGGCGGATACTACAAGAGACGACGAAGAAGGCTTCTCATATGGACGAAGACGTTGATCGAGGCACAGAGAAGATGCTCCACAAACCGTCTTTTTCAATGGAGAGTAAGATACGCGGCTGAGCCGAGGAGGATCTTCTAGTCAGGAACAACTCTCTGAAATATGCATGACCAAATAGTGATTCCCATTGCTTCGACACGCAATGAAACCTCGCGATTGACTTTGCAGGCAATCTCGACAATATCTCCGTGATGAGTTCTGTCGGGATGGAATCTGAAATCATGGTCGTTTTTTTCTCGTGGTCGATCAAAGACATAGAGCTAGATATGTTCAAACTTGGTATGGGGATCAACGAGACCGGAGATAGACGCACGTTAATGCTTTCTTGGTTTTTTTTATTTTTCCCCTCAATTTTAGGGTTTTTGAGAGAAATCGAGTGGAGGTAGTTCTAGTAAGTGTTTTTATTTTGTTAAAACCAGGTAAACTAAATAAATTAGAGAAAATTGCCAAAATACTCCAATTCATGTTTGGACTTTGTCTCATTACATTTTTTTTGACAATTTTTTCGTTTTTGACCTTGAATTTGAGTGGATAATGTTTTTTTTTAAATAAAAACATTTTTGAATTAAAAAGTAAATAGAATAAAAATATCTCATTAAGAAGAACAGATGTCGTCGAACATAGATTCGGATAGTTAGAGAAAAAAAAGGAAACAAAGATTTGAAAAATATTCAGTTGGTATATTTTCTCGAATTTGGTAGAAGATGATTTCTACGAAAGGTAGATGACACTTATTTTAGTAGAACATCTGGTAAAAACACGAATACTACGGATTGTAGAAAACTTGTTTTTAGTAGAACACTAATTATGCGGGTGGTAGAATAAACTGTAATACGTAGGACACGAAAACTACGGTAGATAGATATTAGTGTTTAGCGTAGAACTTGAAATCCACTATATATTAGCAGAAGATAGTGTATTCTATAGAATATATTGTGAGCAAATTCTACCAAACGGTAGAGCCTATAGTATTTGGTAGATATCGAATTCTGATTTTGGTAGAAGTATGAGCTAGCTGTAGATTCTGAATTCTACAGCTGTTAGAAAATATTCATAATTTTTTTTATTATAAAAGCTAAAAAATCAAAATTATTCATAAAATTATATTTTCTCCCTGAAACCGCAAAATTACGTTTTCTTGCTAAAAGCAAACAATAAAAAATTTCCGTCTAAACGGCGAAATATCATTTTTCGGAAAAATTGTGAAATTACTTTTTTTCGCTCAAAACCGATGATATCGCTTCTTCGGCCGAACCGTAAAATGCATTTTTCCGCTGAAACCGTAAAATGAAGTATTTTCGCCGAAAACGCAAAATCGCATTTTCCCGCCAAAACCACGAAATCGCGTTTTCCCGCCAAAACCGCAAAATTGTTTTTCCACCAAAAGCACGAGTGCCAAAACCGCAAATCACGTTTTTCCATCAAAACCGTGAAATCGTGTTTTCCGTCGAAACCGTGAAATCGTGTTTTTTTCTTCGAAACCGCAAAATCGCGTTTTTCCATCAAAACTGTGAAATCGTGTTTTCCGTCGAAACCGTGAAATCGTGTTTTTTTCTTCGAAACCGCAAAATCACGTTTTCCGTCGAAACCGAGAAATTCCGTTTTTCCGCCGAAATCACAAAATCGCGTTTTCTCGTCAAAACCGCGAATCGCGTTTTTCCTCTTAAACAGCGAAATCATGTTTTCCGCTTAAACTGTAAAATTGTGTTTTCTGCTTAAACTGCGAAATCGTATTTTCCTGCTGAAATAGTGAAATCATGTTTTCCGGCCAAAACCGTGAAACCGCATTTTCTGCCGAAACCGCAAAATTACGTTTTTCGCCAAAATTGTAAAATCACGTTGCTTTGATATTATTTTAGATCTAATAATTTATATTGTTAAAAAATTAGTTTAGGTAAAAAAAAAATGATTTGATAAAAAGATATGAGTATTTTAGTCATTTTCTATTAAAATCATCTAGATGGACCATTTGAATAATCTAGATGAATCATTTAGCTGAACTATTTGAATGAAGATGAAAAAGAACAAACATCATCCAAATGATTCATTGGAGCATCTACATGGATCATCTGAAGATGAAAAAGAACTATTTATCAATTCTCTCCGCCTCCATAATTCTCGTTAGGATATGCAGTGTCTAGGTTATGTTTTGCATTCTACATAAAGTGGAAACAAAGGATGTATGAGAATCATCGTTTAGTTATTATTGTAAAAAATGATAATATTGGAAACTTGTTTTCCCACAAGTTATTATTGTAAAAAATGAAAATATTGGAAACAAAGGATGTATGGAATCATCGTTTAGTGCAATAAACATTTCATTGACAACGGTTTGTGAAGACCTTTCTTCTTTCAAAAATTAAAGTTTTTCAAGTCTTTGTGGTGTTTGTTTGTTTATCAGTTACCTAAATTCAAAATTTAAAAGCAATTTATAATATATATTTCCATAATTGAGGATTCTCTATTCAAATACGAAATTTCTATATAAAATTCAAGTTGTAAAATGAAAATTGAACTTAATTTTACAAATTGAGTACGCGGCTATAATTTTACAGATTATTCCACAACATCGTCTTCGCAATTGGATGATCGTCCACAAGCTAAGCGAAAAAGATTAAGATCCAATTTACAGATTTAATGATATACTTACGGGGCGCCAATTAGGGACTGCATATATCGAGTCATCACTCACAGCCCCTCTAACCAATTCTCTAACTTGAAAATAGGTATAACCAGACTTCTTCATTTCTTTACTCAAAATACCTTTGATCTTGCGATCTCCTCCCTCTTATGTGTCATCTGAAAGTGTACAACATTAATAAAAACCTAACCAAAACAAAATAAATACTTAGATGTTCTTTTATGGTGTTTCTATAGTCCAAATATGAAATTGATACAACTTGAAAGAAGCGACAAAATAAAATAAGTAAATAACAAAACGCGGGAAGAAGATTATCGCACACGAACACTATAAAGGAACATCTTTGCTCCCCAATCTAACGGTTTGAAAGAATACATGTAAAGGTTGATCGCTTCACCGTTTGCCACGTAGACAAACTCAAATGTGGATTATAAAAACAGATTTTTTTATAATAATTTTCAAGTTTTCTTTTTTTTTTTATTAACAGATGGGAGTGGAATAGAGAAAATAAAATAATATGAATTCAAAAGTTCTTATGATAAAATTTATAATAAAAAATTAAGTAAGAACCCCGTGAGATGGTCCTCGACACATGGCAATATTTCATGCATCGGTATATGCATCACAACAAGTTCTTATACAAACATATCCACTCTCAGCACCACAGGCTGGTTGTTCCTTACGCCTATGGAGCTCTATACAACCATCCGATAAATGTTATAGTTGAAATGAGCATATTTTTCTGATTCGTCGCGATTAGTAATAGCACAAAAAGCCTAATCCATTTTTAGTCTTAACTTTCTCAAAGAAAAAAAAATTCTTGAGGAAAAAGACAAAGTTTTGGAAAAATGTAAAGATTAATATACTAATTTGAAAAAATGAAGAAAATAATAAATAAGAAAAAAATTTCCAATTTGAGAAGGAGGAAGATATTCAGCAAAGATCTTATATTCTACAACTAGATAAGAAAATATCATCATTTCTTGAGAATTGAGATCCATCGGAAAATCCCTGCAATCACTTACAGCATTCGCTATCTTTTTGTCCTCTTTTCACTTATCTCTCGCAATCCGTCTAGTCAAGACTTGGGAGCTGTTCGTTTATCCATTCAGCTAATCCAGTCAGATGAGAATGAGAACTGTTGTTCGTTTAATGCTAAAAACGAGTATCACCAGATTTTTAATAACCAGATGAATCATATAGCTGATCCAAATTGGAGAATCTGGATGAAAATGATTCATCACAAATGTGCAAATGACAAATAAATCCCTAAAAATATTTATACATAGAAAATATCATAATTTTTTTATTATAAAAACTAAAAAATCAAAATTATTCATAAAATTATATTTTTCCCCGAAACCGCAAAATTACGTTTTCTTGCTAAAAGCAAACAATAAAAAAATTTCATCTAAACCGCGAAATATCATTTTTCGGAAAAATTTTGAAATTACTTTTTTCGCTCAAAACCGATGATATCGCTTCTTCCGCCGAACCGCAAAATGCATTTTTCCGCTGAAACCGTAAAATGATGTACGCAAAATCGCGTTTTCCCGCCAAAACCACGAAATCGCGTTTTCCCGCCAAAACCACGAAATCGCGTTTTCCCGCCAAAACCACGAAATCGCGTTTTCCTGCCAAAATTGTGAAATCGCGTTTTCCCGCCAAAACCGCAAAATTGTTTTTTTCCACCAAAAGCACGAAATCAAGTTTTCGTGCCAAAACCGCAAAATCACGTTTTTCCATCAAAACCGTGAAATCGTGTTTTCCGTCCAAATCGTGAAATCGTGTTTTTTTCTTCGAAACCGCAAAATCGCGTTTTTACATCAAAACCGTGAAATCGTGTTTTCCGTCGAAACCGTGAAATCGTGTTTTTTTTCTTCGAAACCGCAAAATCATGTTTTTTCCGTCGAAACCGAGAAATTCCGTTTTTCCGCCGAAATCACAAAATCGCGTTTTCTCGCTAAAACCGCGAATCGCGTTTTTTCGCTTAAATAGCGAAATCATGTTTTCCGCTTAAACTGTAAATTGTGTTTTCCGCTTAAACTGCGAAATCGTATTTTCCTGCTGAAATCGTGAAATCATGTTTTCCGGCCAAAACCGTAAAACCGCATTTTTCTGCTGAAACCGCAAAATTACGTTTTTCGCCATAAATGTAAAATCACGTTTTAATGCTTTGATATTATTTTAGATCCAATAATTTATAATGTTAAAAAATTAGTTTAGGTAAAAAAAATATTTGATAAAAAGATATAGGTATTTTAGTCATTTTCTATTAAAATCGTCTATATGGACCATTTGAATAATCTAGATGAATCATTTAGGTGAGCCATGTGAATGAAGGAAAAAGAACAAACATCATCCAAATAATTCATCTGAATGGAGCATCACATGAATCATCTGGATGACGAGGAAATGAACAGCCTTGTTTGACGAAACCCTTTTATAATTCTTCTTGCTTTTTTGAGTAATAAAGTCGTATTTTCCCAATTGCTATATCTTTAGTATTTCGTCACTTTATACGTGCTACTTCAGATTATTGTCAACAATAGAGGGACTTCTCCTCGATACAGTCGGTGGAGCTTTATCATTCCTCATCTCCGGTATGTCTCCAAGAACTTCGATCTTCTTCTTCTCCTTTGCAACCATCAAAACCGTGGACGACCATTGCGGACTCTGCCTCCCCCGGAAATCTCTTCCATATCTTGTTCAAGAACAACTCCGCTCACCACGATGTGCATCATCAGCTTTATGGGAACAAGTTCAACTTCTCTCAGCCTTTCTTTGTCACTTGGGATCGGATTCTTGGAACTTACATGCCTTACTCGCTTGAGAAACGGAAAGATGGCTGATTTGAAGCTCGTCCGATTAAACAAAGTTAAAGACTGATTCAAGTTTTGGAACACGTAGAGATTTACCTTGTAAAACGCAGATGAAGAGAGCTGATTTGCTTCTCTCGCTGGATTAGCCTTGTGTTTGAGATCTGTATATACTTGAAGAAGCCTAGTTGTTGATTTATCTAAAGTTGAGTTTGTTAAGAAGAAAACTTAGTTGGCTTTTTTGGATTTGGGAAACTATAAAGCTGAGAAATTCACTGATACACACCTCAAAGTTCCAAGCTTTTGGATTGGGAAACAAATATAAACTATAACATTAATAAATAGAGAGATGCGTAGAAGAAGTGTTTAAAGAGGAGATTGTTTAGCTCTCTCACACTCCCTAAGGATGAAGAAAGATCAAAATGTCAGGCAGGTCACACCGGTAAGGAAGAAACTCTCAGTGAGCTGAGGTGGAGTTGGTGACCCAATACTGCTTCACAGCAATCAAAACCTTCTCAGGAACTAAAGGACCATCCTCATGATCAACCAGCTTCGAATCCCATCTCATTCCGGAGATGATTCTCTTCACTTTGATCAACGTGTCAACATCGTCCCGGATTATAACAGCTCCTTCTGGACGCAGAATTCTATCCATCTCTAGAAGAATGTCATCCACATTGCACCTTAACAGTTACACAGTTTCATTCATTAGCAATCTCACAAAACCAACGTATTACTGTTTAAACAAGATAAAAACACATACTTGTTCTTGTAGAGACTGAAGAGGTGATTCGCGTGGATTAAGTCATATGTTCTTGGATACGTAGAGAAAGCCTCACACCTGACAAAAAGCATATTTAACACCAGAAGACGATAAACAATGAAGCTCTGAGAAGTTGAGAGAAGAAGAGGGAAGTTTCTTTTTTTTGACTCACCAGTCGTGGTAGATTCCGATGAGTCCTCTTTCATATACAACGCCAAGTCTGTTCTTTTCAGCGATCGTGGGAACAACATTCATAACCCAAAGCTTTGTTGATTCAATAGCAGCAGCAAATCCACCAAACCCTGCATTCATGTCCATGATGTTACGGTACCTTCCTGTGTCAAGCAAACCGTTGATTCTCTTGTACGCTTTCACATGTTTCTTCCACTGTCGGTTATCGTCTTCGTAGGCATCAACGGTAACACCAGAGATCGAACCGCTAGAGATCCTAGGCGGCACTGCGTTGAGTCTATCCGGGAACACCTGAAGCTCTCCTCCAGCTACTTCATCTGAGCTACTTGTCTCCGGATACGGTGTAATACATGCTTCCATTTTCTTGTACCTAAGAGAAAGATAGATGGATTAGAGCCAAAAAACCAAGACTGTAAGTGTTGCAAACAACAAATGATAATACATACCAGACATCATCAGAATCATCAGTCTTGCAGAAATTTGCTCTAGGATCATCTTGTCTTGAACGGCACGCCTCATCGTTGACTCTCTTCTGCCAGATAGCAATCTCGCCGTGTTCATACTTCTTCTCCCAACAAAGAAGCTTAGCAGCTTCCTCAATCTTTCTCTGTTCCTCTTGAAGCTCCTCCTTGGGACGTTGCCATGCCTTGTAGTTGATTTTCCAGTTGATCGGAGGACCAGACAGAATCCAGTAGCCTCCCGGTCTAAGCACACGGTCTACTTCCATCAAGTACATCCCATCTGTTCATCAAACACCAAAACACCATTGAAGACTTGAGCAAAGGGACTGATCATAAGCTGAAGACAAAGGTAGAAACTTTTCCTCACCATTTGCTCCCCATGGGATCAAACACCGAGAGCAGTGAGCCATGTCGAAAGCCCGTGTAGGGTACGGCAACTTTATGGTGCCAAGAACACCGATAACAGCGGGAACACCTCTCTCCAGAGCAAACTGGACCTGAGCTTCGTGAGAATCTCTCGGTGCAAAAGACATCGCACGCACGTTCCTGCTCCATAAGTAGGCTCCCCAACTCGCAACCTAATCACAAACGTTTCAATTCAGCTTCACATTGCAAAAAGATGGAGAATTTTCAACAAGCATAAGACTTTACCCCACAGCCAGTGTCCAATGCAGTCCTAACAGTTCCATTCTCCATCGGAATCACCGAAGCAAGCTGATCAATATACTTATCAGCACCTTGAGGGAACTGAGTCCCACCTCCAGGGAATCTAAAAACGTCACCTTCGTACTGAATCCAATTCTGAATAGCCTTCTCAACAGTCAAGGCTTTATACGGAGCATTCGCATAAGGCACGTAGTCTCTACTCTTAGGCCAAGCGAAAGGCGTCACGTATCCTTTAGGTGCTGGTATAAGGCAACGGAGCTTCTCGTTCTCCGGAGCGCAGTGTCTCTCTCTGTAGATCATACTCTCTCTAGGGAAAGTCATCGCGCGCCGTTGATCTTGGCACGGAGTGTAATCGGTGAAGCGAGCGTCGCAGGGCTCGAAAGTCTTGACCTTTGCCGCTTCAGAGGCGCCGACGATGCTCGATTCGCCTGCGTGGTGAGTCTCGAAGTTTAAGCTCGGGACGATGTTGCAATCAGCTCCACTGTTCGTCATCTCGAGAGCGATGCTGTCTCCTTTGCCGAAACCGCTTCTTTGCCATGCTCCGAGAATGTAGAAGAAGCAACATAGACTAAACACTATGAAGATCTGAACAGAGCTTCTGGTTTTACCATCAGCAGAACTCGACTTCATCGCCATGGTTTGATCTAACACAAAGAACGAGGAACAAGATCAGGAGGTGAAATGTGTGAAGCTTTAGATTTCAATTACCAATCGAGACATAGTAACAGATCGAAATCAAGACAATTTTACTAACATTCTCTAGATTTGATCATATATATACTTAGTGGTGTGTCTTCAGGGAGAAGCAAAATTAAAACGTAATGAACAAAAAGATCCGTAAGATTAACGAAAACAGTAAAAGATCAAGCTAAGCTTACACGAAACACTACTCTTGTTTTAACTTAGGATGTATTTATTATAAAAGGAATATTAACAGATTGAGCAAAATAATACAAAAGTAAACCCGATCTGGCAAAAAAAAAAAAAAAAAGAACAAAACATACGGAGATGGGAATTAGAAGTAGATTTGTCGGAATGAAATAAATAAGAACATACAGAGATAGAACGAATCTGGGAGATCCGCTGATACAATTGGCTAATCAGAAGAAGCAATAGTCCGAGATTGTTGTCGGTGGAAATAATGATAATGAAGAAGAAGAATGGAATCGACGATACGTGTAAGATAATTTGTGGAAACCCCTTAGTTTATGTGAATCGTCGTCATGGGATGTGGAAAAAGAAGGGATAAAGCTGCCGATTTTGTTTTTGGGGGAGAAATCTATTTGCCCTTTTAAAACAGAGCCATAGAGGAAAAGAGAGAGAGATGTGTGCAGATGCAGATCAAATCGACGCCTGCTTTTTTTTTTNCTTTTTTTTTTTTTTTTTTTTTTGTTAATGAATGTATTTTTTTATTCACAAAATCATTTAACCTAAAATCGGCGGAAGAGGTAGAAAAAAACCAGGAGGATTGAGAAAATAAATAAAAATTGAATAAGAAAGAAATCAGGAAGAAAAAGAAAGAAAATAGCAAAAGAAAAGCTGGGTTTTTTTTTTTCTTTAATTGATTACAATCATTTCGTTTCACACTATTTTTATTTTATCTTCTCACTTTATTCACACTGTTTCTAAGTAGCTTTTTTGTTACATCTGTACAATGAATATAAAAAGTATTTTCAACAACGTTAATGCAAAATATCCGTATTCTCTTATATAAATTTATGGATTAGCTGATTTAGGGAAGAACACACCTCTGAGCATGGGACCCATCAAATGTAAAAAGTATGCGATGTTGCAAAACCGCGTTATCTTTACCGCCCATGTTGGTTAGTGTTTGTATCCAACGGCTGTAGATGTATCATGTATGTATCATTAAGACTATTCTTCCCATGTAATCAATAATCTTAATTCTTTTGTCGTAGTATAATTAACACTCTAACCATGTAAGCATCTACAGCGTGCTGGTTACTACTATGGTTTAATGTTTTTTCAGCGTATAACCAAAAAAACAAAGGCGTCCAGGACAACCAAAACCGGCAACTGATGATTAGTTTTAGTGATAAGCCTCCGAACATATCATAGACCTGTCATTAGTTCCCTTTGAACTGGCCAAGAATCTTTTTGTCTGCCTATGACCTGACAGGACTCAAGACTTCCTAGCTTTTGAGCCTTCCAACTAGAACTACATTTTATCATATTACATTTTAAAGTTTTAATTATCTGCGAGCATAAGTATATCTAGTCGATCCACTCCCCAATCAACGCTAATGAGAGATAAATAGTTGGGAATAAATTTTCAGTTATTATGTATTCGCTAGCATATGATACATGAACCCTTGATTCAAAAATGATCGCGCAAAGAATGATCTGCCACATCTGTGAATTATCACCTAAATATGGAAGCAAATAACACACCTCGCATAGAGAAAGATGTGATAAGATGATGAATCATGCAAACATCCCGAAGAAAAGGCACTTACCAGTTACGACATCGTTACATCTATAATCCCAATGTATATTGAGGTAGTGTCCCTTATAAGAGTTTATTGTGCCACACATATTATACACGCGGTCCTTATGAAAGGCTGATAGGTGGATGATCTTAGCATATTTCTTTTGATAGCCGATATGCGTACCCAATATTCACAAGATCTATTTTGGGATATAAGGTTTAAGGTTAGAGAATATTTTTTTTTTATTAATTAAGTCAAAGTTCAAAAGAGTTATAAAAGAAGATGCCGTGGTGACTTTCAGTTTAGAAATAACAAAAAAAAAGCTAAAAGTGTTCAAGTCAAGTTGCTCTCTAGTTCTCTCGAGAATTCTCAATGCCCTTGCAAGTTATGATCACTACAAGAAAACAGCGATGTTGCGACGGAAATTTGCGATGGAA
>OVBC01001093.1:0-27998 GCA_900406465.1 Noccaea caerulescens | reverse complement strand
CTTGAGACGACAATGTTTCAGCATTTAAGTAATCATGCACAAAAGTTAATGCTTCTTAAGTTGAATAGCTTGGAGCTAAGGAAAGAAGAGTTAAGCGATGAGTGGAAGGCATTGCTTGTTCAAGAAGTGCGATTAATTGAAGAGCAAGAAACAAACTTTTGTCACCGAACTCCCAAATGTACATCCGACGATTAGGGAGAAGAAACAGATTGCAATGTAGTCTTTTAGTCGATTGAATTAAATGGTTTGATGATGACAAAAGAGTAAGTAGTTGGAGAATTTTATTTTTCTTATTAAAAGAATAAATTTCCAGTGGTTGGAGAAAATTAATTTTTGCTGCCTAGGAGATCATATGAAAGCCAAAATGTGGTGAAGCGTCACAAATGTTGTTATACTGTATGCTTATGCAGTTTCGTCATTTTGCAGTGAACTCCAAACATTTGCCATTTATTTGCTGTGAACTCCAGAAATCTTTTAATGATTACCAAATAATCCACCAATTTTTAATTAATGAAAAATTAGTTAAAAGAAAAACCTTTTTAATAATAATATGCGGAACACTGAGGGTGGAGTGTCCACAAATTAAACGTGAGAAGGCGAAGCTGGACACGCACCGTCCATAAACTCTTTTTAAAAATCTGGTAGTAAAAGTACAAAGATTCTTTTTCCTTGTCTGAACAAAAAATCCAAAGAAGGACAAAATTATTTTCGTTGCAAGGTAGAACAAGACACGTTTCATAAGGGCGACAACACCATACGCAACTACTTACTCCTCTCTCTCTTCTTTGTTCCGAGAGAATCTTCCTCTACTTAGTATCAGATTTTTACAGATTCCTGAAACGAAAACTCTGGGTCTGGGTTGATTTCTGTCAGCCCAATTCAATTCAAGTGTCAACTAAAGGTTCCAATTTTCGAATTTTCTTCTTCTGTTATTTGTTAATTATTCTTGGGTATTCAGGAATAAAAGAGTTAGAGATCAAAGAATCGTTGTGATTCTTAAAATTTAGGGATCGAAGGTTATACAAATTGATGCTTGTTGCATAATTGTGTTTGTTTTCTTTCTTATAAATTAAAATTTAGGTGGGTGGGGAATGGCGGCATTATTAGCTTCTCAGAGCTGCTGGTACGGCAGCGAGACCGCAAGAACCACCAAAGCTATTGGTTTCAGTAGCTCACTGGAGACTCCTTTCACTGCTGAATCCAATCACTGCTTTGTCAGCAAGTCCAAGAGGTTTCGTATTGAGATGAGACAATCGGAATCGACTTCCAAGCCTGGAATCAATGGACGTTCAGTCAAAATGGTTCCGGCTAGTGAGGTTTTGAAAAAGAAAGACGGTGTGAACAATGTTAATAAAGTGAATGGATCGGTGGGGAAAGTTGTTAATGGAGCTAGTTTGGTTACTAGTAGAAACATTAATGGTGCGTCCTCAACTTTGGTTAAGTCCCCACCAAAGCCAAAAACAGAGTCGTTCCTTCCTCCACCGGTCGAAGGAGTTAGGGTTCTTCCTTCTGATGAAGGTTTTAGCTGGGCTGATGAGAACTACAGCTCATTGCAACGGAGTATTGATGTTTGGTCGTTTGTTATCTCCCTGAGGATTCGTGTCTTGTTCGACAATGCCAAATGGGCTTACTTTGGTGGTTTCACAGAAGAGAAACAGGTTTTACTTTTAATCTCATTGATTGATTGGTCTTTGGTTGTTATAAGTTGTTAACTGTTGTTGTATGATCAGAAAAGCAGAAGAAGAGAAACAGCATCATGGTTGAGAGAGAGTGTGTTGCAGCTGGGTCCGACGTTTATCAAACTGGGACAGTTGTCTTCAACTAGGTCGGATCTGTTTCCACGTGAGTTCGTGGATGAGCTTTCAAAGTTGCAGGTTCGTTTCTCATGGTTTTTGAATCTAATTAAGGATTCTCTTTGGGACTTCTTTCTTAACGCTTAACGACGCCATGGTTGAAATGGTTTCAGGACAGAGTTCCAGCTTTTTCTCCAGAGAAAGCAAAGCGATTCATCGAGACCGAACTTGGAGCTCCTATTAGTCTTATGTTTAAAGAGTTTGAAGAGCAACCCATAGCTGCAGCTAGCCTTGGCCAGGTTTGTGATACTTAAGCCACCTTTTAACACACTCTCTTACTCACTTATCTTTTTATTTGCATTTCATATACATATTGATGTTTGTGTTTTAATTTGCCAAAGTTGATTCCTTTAGGTACACAGAGCTGTGTTGCACAATGGAGAGAAAGTGGTAGTGAAAGTTCAAAGACCCGGACTCAAGAAACTTTTCGATATTGATCTACGTATGTAAACAACTTCTGAGTTAAATATATACAACTTCAGGACACGGATGCTTGAGATGTTCTGAAAATGTCTTACTTTCTTGTCAGAAAATCTGAAGCTGATTGCTGAGTATTTCCAGAAAAGTGAATCATTTGGTACAAACGATTGGGTTGGTATCTACGAAGAATGTGCCACGTAAGTCTCTTTTTTTCTTTCTTTCCAGGAACTAGTTGTTTCTTAGCAGCTTGTAGGATTGATCTTTGATCTTCCTTTTGGTTTCAGAATTTTGTATCAAGAGATTGATTACATAAACGAAGCGAAGAATGCTGATAGATTCCGGAGAGACTTCCGGAATATAAGCTGGGTTCGCATACCTGTAAGTTTCATTTGCTAACCAAAAACACATGAGATCAAATTGTATAATTTTGGGATGAAATGAAACTCGTTCTTGTTTTGATTTGTAGTTGGTGTATTGGGATTACTCTGCCATGAAGGTCTTGACTTTGGAGTATGTACCAGGTTCGTGTTGAAACTACTCAATATATTGGTTTTGATTGATAAAAAAGATATGAAGTTGTGTAAAAACTCTCTTATTGATTGATGTAATTAGGTGTCAAGATCAACAACTTAAACGCCTTAGCTGCACGTTCTTATAACCGTTCAAGAATAGCATCACGAGCCATTGAAGCATATCTTATCCAGGTTTAATAACAATGCAGCTGAAAATACATTCATGTCCATGTCTTTTTTTCTTTTTTTTTCTTATGGTTTCAGACTTATGTTTTGGCATTTTTCAGATACTCAAAACCGGCTTCTTTCATGCGGATCCGCACCCAGGAAATCTTGCAATTGATGTAGATGAATCGATCATCTACTATGACTTTGGCATGATGGGAGAGATCAAAACATTTACTCGTCAGAGATTGCTTGATCTCTTTTATTCTGTGTATGAGAAAGATGCAAAAAAGGTATTATTTTGGTCTTTCACAGGCTAAATTTCAAACTGAGAGTGACAAGAAAAACTAAACTAAATGTTCTTACAGGTTATGCAAAACCTTATAGATCTTGAAGCACTTCAACCCACTGGAGATCTTTCATCGGTAACTTCATTCATAGTCTCACTCTTTCTCTATGTGAAGTTTACCTATGTACACTCTCATTGCAACTTTGTTCGTGTTTGTGTTAGGTAAGGAGATCTGTTCAGTTTTTCTTGGACAACCTGTTAAGCCAAACGCCAGATCAGCAACAGACTTTGGCAGCTATTGGAGAGGTAACCAATTAAAACTCTGCTAGCAAAATAACCTGAGCTTGTTACTTGTTACTATGTGATTTTTAAACTGAAAATTTCCTTATATGTATGGCAGGACCTGTTTGCAATATCCCAGGATCAGCCATTCCGTTTTCCATCAACTTTCACCTTTGTCATCCGAGCATTTTCCACACTCGAGGGTACTTATTCCGTCTCTTCTTTTTTTTTGTCAAAATCTTCAACAAGTTTCCCCATTTATGCTTTTATATGGGTTTTGCAGGTATTGGTTACATCCTTGATCCGGATTTTTCCTTTGTGAAAGTTGCGGCTCCTTATGCTCAGGTTCTTACCTCTTTTAGCAATCCTTCTCTCTAGTCTTCTGTATCATTATGTCAATGCTCATCATGAACATCGATAAAGAAAACAGGAACTCTTGGATTTAAAACAAAGGCAGCGGTCAGGAACTCAGCTTGTCCAAGAGATAAGGAAGCAGGCTGATGATGTAATAATGCTTTCGTTCTTGTTTCATTTCCAATCTCTCTTGTTTCTCTGTTTGTGCTGATACAACTTGAAAACACTTGTACAGGCTAGATCTTCTACTCTGTCCATGCCATACAGAGTGCAGCGAATAGAAGAGTTCGTGAAAGAACTCGATTCAGGCGATCTAAAACTCCGCGTTCGAGTTCTTGAGGTATATATACACATCCAAACACCCCAAAAATCAGAGCTGACATACAAATAAACAAAAGGAAACACTTGAATTTCGTTTTCTTGTTTTTTGGTTAAGTCGGAAAGAGCAGCAAGGAAAGCAACAATACTGCAGATGGCGACAATGTATACAGTTCTTGGAGGGACTCTGCTTAATATTGGGGTTACATTTAGCAGCCAAGGAAATCAGGCTGTTGCTAATGGGTCCTTCGTCGCTGCAGGTATGAAAGTATAATATATGCAAGTATATATCCGTTCTGTTTCGAATGAATTGGTGTTAAATGTATTTCTCTTTTGAATTTGTGCAGGGATATTCATGGCATTGGTACTGAGATCTATGCAAAGGGTAAATAAGCTTGATAAGTTTGAGAAGATGATATGACGATTGTGATTCTTTTGAAGCTCCAAAGCATCAGGCATAGAATTGTGATGTATAGGTATAGCAGATATCTTAATTTAGCTCCCATATTCATACTGTATTTATAAACTGTATAAAAACTATTTCATAGTCTCGATAAAAAGAAAGTGAAAGGTATATGAGACTGAGTTCTACTAAAAAGTACACAATTTGCATACAACTCTATCTGTTCACAAACTATATATATATATATCAATCTTCAAATTACAAAACTAGTCTTGCACCAAAGCCTAGCAGAGAAACGTATACAAAAGACGGCGGTGCTCAAGGTTTCTGACCAAGAAGCCATGGCTGGAAGAAGAGATGGCTCTGAGCAATCTCAATGAGTTCGCGTGGGTCATTCATCGTCTCATCCCTCAGTGCCTCAAGAACCGCCTCACACGAGAACTCCCTAACAACATTCATCAACGTGTAATTGTGGTTATGAGGTTCTACGCTAAATAAGTTACTACTACAAGTCAAGGAAAATGAGGATTACCTTGTTATAAGAATTCTGTAGAGCATCTTTAAAATGGGACAGAGCTCAGCAGGAGTTACACGTTTGCCCTCTTCAGGATGTTGAAGACTTAACGAGGACTGGTTTAGCAACTCGAAAAATGCTTTCACCGCAGAGACCCCCTTTGTACATTACATCAAAAATCACTTAATCATTAGCCTTCCACATAACTAATCTATCAAAAAACCTATTTGCAATCTTGACAGTAATCAGTATTTTCTCAGAGGAGTACCTGAATCATTCCCTTGCCTTTGATGCTGTCCCCCATTGCAAGGCTAAGCTCTCCTTTCGCAAGCTTCTGGCCGTACCACGCATTACGTCCTTTCAATAACGTAACATAGGTATCCGCAAGCAAAGGCCCAGCGAGTTTCTCTGGCTCCTTGGCCAATAGATGAGTAATAAAAACCATCTCTGAAGTACAATGCGCAAAGTATACTGACTTGCTAGTAGCACTTTCATTCGTCAGTGTAGCCACCATTCCTGTGGATCACCACTTGCAATATTTTACTTTGAAATGCTATAACTCAGATGAAAACATTTCAGAGATCTCAAATCTTACCTGCGCCAATGGCATAAACATTCTTCAAGCCACCCATTACTTCATGAGTAACAAGGTCACTGTTGTCCCACACTATGAAATGAGACTGCCTCAGAAACTTCCCCAGAGGCTTCCTCCATTTTTCAGAGCCGCAAATCCGTGCATTAGCGTACTCCTTGTTGTATACCTCGGAAGCAATATTAGGTCCCCCAAGGTAGAGAATGTTCTCAAGAGGAATACCAGCTGCAAAGAAGGAAATGACAAGCAAACTCTAAAACATTTGAATGAGCAATAAAAGTCAATAAACGTCATGGATGGTGACTGAGAAATTACTGGCTCGATAGATCATTTGAGTAGGAGTAACGATCCGAGGATGAGGTAGAAACTCAGCTTCAACACCTTTAGCCAAAGAGATGATGACAGGAGATGTAACCCTCTCTTTCCAGTACTTGCTAATCTCGTTGAACACCTGAAGCGTCTCAGTTGATGGCAAACCATTGATGACGATATCAGCATCCCAAACAGCTTCCTGGAGATTCGTCACAACTTTCAAAGGACACAGAGGAGTCTCGATCATGTTCAAGCAAAACCCATCTTTCAAAATCTCGTCCGCGTATAAAACCCTATCCCCTAATCTAGCTTCCACATACTTGAGATAAGCACACCGTCTAATCAACCTTCTAAGCAATTCCTCTCTCGAATTGATCACTTCGAACAAATTCTCCGCAGTGATTTTGTCGATTGCTCTCCCTCCTCTTCTCCAGATTCTCACGCTCGCTTTCCCCCTGAATCTGCCGTAGGTTTCCTGCAGCATTGCGATGAAGACGCTGCCCCAAGCACCAGCTCCTACGCCCACGATCCTTAACGGATCGTCATTGGCTTTGCCCATTACTCTACGAATCTCGTCGAGCCTTTCTTCAACTAATCTGCTCGGAGCTGAGTTAGTGTCGTTCATCGTCTCCACCGAAAGATCCACCATCAAGTACACCTTCTGATCTCTCTTGAAATTTGTTGAGTGGTTCGTCCACTAACCAAACAAAGCAAGCTACGGAGCTCAACAAACTCCTTCTTCTTTATCGGAGTTACCAATGCTTAAACTTGAANTTTTTTTTTTTCTCAGGTAACTTGTAAGATCCAAACAATAACGTCATTGTTCTTCGCTGGCTTTATCTACGCTGGGCTTATTTATGGCCCACTAAACTTATATGACTTTTTCATTCTTTCCATCTTTTTAGTCTAGTTAAAGGGGTTGAGTGCTTTTAAGGAGTTTGATACTTTTGTTATTCTGTTTGTTTGATGAGCATTAGTTAGAGAGTTGCATCACCACCATTTACATACGTTTTTTTACTCCTTTCAAATGAATACACTAGCATATAAAGAAAAACAAGATTTATGTACTGGTTAAATCATAACATGATAACAACAAGTAGGTAATTTCTGAAGCAAGGGAAAACGCAAATCTTCGGACAGAACTACGTACGATCGTGTCTGTAAAAGAGTTAAAATAAAGATTCTCTGGTACATTATAACTTATGAGGCGAATATAAGTTCTTGGGGGCTAAAAACAACAGCCTCCAAAATGATATTAAATCGATGCTTTTAGACACGAGACATGCCGAGTTTGCGTTCAAACAAGCGACACAGCAGATAAACTTGGAGGACACTTGCCCCGATCAGTGCAAACGACTCGAACAAAGCTTTGTGTACTGCTCTTTTGCTCATGTTCTCGTTCACTGCACAAATCAAAATCCATAACTCAAATTTTCTCTCAATGTTACTTGCAGAAACGAAATTTTTTTTTGAGAAAAAAGTGTTTACCGATAGCTTGACGATCGGTCTGAGCCTCTAACCAATGCTGTTCGAATTGGATGTTGTATAGAGCTTCCTCTAACTTTGATATTTGCTCCATCAAAGGAGTGAAATGCTCTGCACAAAACCCAAACCATCTTCAGCTAAATAAACTCAATAACCACACAAAGACCAATACAAAGACAAACAAATAATCTCCTCACCGTCCTTTGCGTGCTGATCATAGTACGCAAAGTGACCAAGCTGTACGTCAAAGTCAATAGTTTCGTGATAAGGAGACTTGTTTGTGAAACAAAAACGGTAAACTCCTTTCTTTTGGACAACAAAGTCGTGCTTTGCACTTATCTGCTCCCTGAAGTCGTGAATTTGTTCCCCTGTTGGGCCGTGTATCTGTTCGATATCCCAAAATAAAAATATTATCACCACCAATCGCTCTCTCACTCAACAATACACGAGAGCACAAGATACAACTTTAAAGAGAAATCAATTTCTTTACCAATACATACTAGAAATTATCTACCAAAACCCTAAGCATTGTCTTGGAAGATAGAATGTAGAGAAGGGCTCAATTAAAAGAAAAAAATCATACCACAAGATCTACACCATCCTCGTTAAAGTGCCATTGAGAATCAGACTTGATGACGACGAAAGAGACGTGAAGCGTGTCGCCTTCGTATTCAGCCTTGTGTGAGAAACATTCTTCTCGGTCTATCACGAATCTAATCCCTAACGTTGCCTGGAAGCTCCATACGAGCCCTAATAGTAGGATCGTAGCCTTCAAGCTCATCTGCCACGAACAATTTTCAATTATTTCAAAGTGAAAAAAGGAATTTAGTCGTACAGAATATGCATCGATTGGAGTTTTTTTCCAAATCCAATTGAATTGTTTCAAATTTTCGATTACTACGAAGTTGATAGATTTCAGATAGAGAGCAATAGAGAGAGATTTACCTTCCAAATCAGGGAAATGAGTGGATAAACTCAGACGAGTGATAGATAGATCGGTGGAAATTCGCTCGGGCTGATGAGTGTTGAGAAAATCGGAGATTGATCGGAGAAGAAGACGGTGTGAGAGAATTGGGGAGAAAGAGAGAGAGGATTCGTTCAGAATCGGACACGATGGGTCCTGTTTTGACTGAGGGGCAGTTTCGTGAGCGGACAAGATCATCGAACTATAAACGACGTCGCTTGCTTACCTCTCCTTACCTCTTTTAGTTATTGGTCAGCGGGCTTACGTGGCGTAATATCATTGGAGATAAAAAGACATTTAAACCATTGAAATATTGCCACATCACCAGATACCAAATTAACTCCGTAAATCAATACGTTTCTTTAGGAAAAAATATCAATACGTTTTATTGTTGAAAATAATCTCGCCAAAAAAAAGAAATAAAAAAGGAGACTTTCCTTGTTTTTTTTTTACTTTTTACTGTGAGTTGTTTAACTTCTTCACATTCTGGGATGCGTGTTGGAGCTTTGCTTTGCGGTGGGAAGTGGTTTATTATGGAAGACCACTTTTAAGCGGTTTAATGAGCTCAACGGATATGATAAGAATCAGTTTATGTACTCTATGGACAAAGAGAAAATGTACACGTCGACATAGTAATTGTACAAAAAAATATACTAGTAACATATCAAACTGACATTTTCGTCCCAACAATGCCTACACCAATATTCGTTTTTGGTTACATCTTTTGGTTGAAGCACAACGAAGCCTATCTTTGATGCATCTGAAAGCTGTTGAATTTTCATCATTCAACGCTCACTTGAAGAAGTTCCTAAGTCCACTGAAGAGCCGTAGAGCCTTCAGCTCACCGCTTCTTATATCCCTAAGTCTCCTCCTCAGAATCTGAACCAATCAGAACAGAAAGAAAAAAAAAACAGAGTTTCCACAATTATGAGTTCATCCACATAATCTTCTTCCATCGTATTGGCTAGAGAGTGATTCCTTACGTATTGAGCACGGTAGAGTATCCTACGCTCGCTGGTGGACAAGTCTACAGCTAGCTGTTTCAGAAACGCTTTTCGGTTCAACTGTTTTGGAGACGTAATGTCCAAATCCATTGATCCACTTTCCTACAATTAGATAACGAACAAAACAAACCACAACCATAAGCAGATGCATTGCAATTTTCCCCAGAGAGTCAGAGAGATGAGTTGTTTTGGTTTTTGTTTACCTTTAAAAATCGGCTGTACTTTGATATGCTTGCTTCGCACGAGTCCAATATAAACTGCAATGCTTCTTCCTCAATTTCGGGATAATTTAGATCCTTCTTTGTTGATGACTTATTTGAAGCAGCTTTCGCCATCTGAAAATGGATATAAATTTTAGAAACGATGTATAATGAACTTGGTAAGAAGTGGATGAATCAACTAAAAAAAGAGTCAATGATGGAGTTGCCAAACCTCTTCAAAGCTGTTTCTCATATTTGGAGGGCTCACGACTAGATAAGCATATGCCATTAGCTCCAATGGCCAACCGGTTATCCTTACGGGGAAGCATTGAGGCCTGCCCAGTCAATAGTTAACATAAACAAACAAAACATAACACAGATTCATCAAGAGAGAAATCTACAAAACATACGTGGATAATCCGTGTTTCTTTAAAGCATCAAGCTTCTCCTTGTAACACTCATCGTTTTTCCAAAGTGACAGTGCTAGCTCTACTGAATCACTAGGATTGGTTCCTTCTCTGGGAACGAACCCGTAAGATAGCAATAGCTCGCCATTAGATTTATTCCCATACGATATGAAAACCTGCACAAAGTCATGTATTGAAACATATCAGAGACTTCAGACAACTCTGGTTCCTATCTCAAAACTAGACCAAACCCAGCATCTGAAGTGATACAAAAATTCACTTCATATTTATTTACCTGCTCACCTGGTTGATAAGGTCGATCTGCTGTAAAGACAACTCCTTTTGAAGACTTATCATAATCCAGGTACGTCTCAACCTGTCCAAGCAGAATTTGGGATATTATCATAAACTAACTTTACCATGCTTTCTGATTAGGAGAGAAAATTAAGGAGCTAACTGGTTATAAAAGTAAGCAGAAGTACCTCACAGTTATGATTAAGCATATCTGCCCATGGAACTAAGGCAAATCTTCCATCCATAGACGGCAACCGTACCTGTGTTAGAGAAGCTTTAAGTCTGAATCGACAGAAGAAAAGCATGCAGCATACCGGATACCGGTAAGGAAAGAGAAATGAAACAATGCAAATGACTGCTTCTGATGAAGTGAGTTCTTACCAACCGTGAGAATAGGATTCCGAAAGACCACTTAAATGTCTCGTCATTGAAAACCTGCAACCAATCAATAGCATACTCACATACATGTAAAACAACAAATTGAAAAGATGTGAATTCACGCCTGTCTCAGATAATAGAAGTAGAACCGGACCAACTAGTTGTAAATTAAATACAGAAATGTAAGTTGCAAGTGACAAAAGAACCTCCAACAAACACAGAAGAAGTGTCAGATCATTTCTATGAAGGTTTACCCTGATTTTTCCAAATTGCAAGCTGTATAGCAAAATAGTTACCTCTTTAGGGAAAAGATTGGGGTGTTTGGAAAAGATCCTGCTTCTTAAATCTTCATAACTGCGGAAAAGAAGAAAAAAGAAAAACATGAGCAAAATTCTACACATGAAGGAAAGAAAATACGATATTCTCACGTTTCAACAACATTCGTGATTCTTTCAATTGCTCGTTCTCGAATCTGCGAAGCTTCCAAGTACATATCAAGCTCTGTCCGAGTCCTGAAAATAGTAGTAGTACAAAGAGGTTGTAGAGAGTAAGAGACTGAGACCAATGGCAATATGAGCAAGCTCAGCTACAGGAAGAAGTAGAAATTCTTACCAGTACAAAAGCGAGTAAGGCTGTCGCGGAAGAGCTGAGATATAGTTATACCATCTTGAGCTGTTCTTAAGACTTGCTTCACTTATAAGATAAGTTGCGAGCAAAGGCCAATCTGGAACATCATAACGTTTCATCACTTCACCGGCTTCGGGGTTTGTCCATTTCTAAAACCCAATCTCCAATATTATCAGATATTCAATCAAATTCATGAAAATTGGAAATTAATTACGAGTGTAAACTTACGGAATCTGCACTGATGACGAGAGAAGGAGGAACGAAGAGAAGTTTCTCTCCTTTTCTGAGGTTCTGAGAGGCGACGAGGCCTCGTTCGCCGATGTCGACTCTGTCGATTGACATTTTCTGCGGCGGGAGGCCTGAATCGGAGAGCCATTTCTGAAGAGAGGTGGCGTTCTCGACGGAATCTATCTCGCAGCCCCATGATATGTCCGGGACTTCCTCCACGGAACGTCTGGTGGTCTCACCGGCCGAAACTGAGCAGTGGATTCCCGGCCGGCATCGGGACACCGGAAGCGGTGGGAAAGAGAGGGTGAAATTTTGATTACGGAGCTGGTTGAGTGGAGAGAAAGATGGGAGGAGAGTTGACTGGAAGACGCTAGAAGCTTTCGCCATGGAAGCGAAGAAGTGAGAAGAGAGACGAGTGGCTATGGATGAGGCTATGCACCACTCTTGGCGGTTAACACTTCGCAGACATGATTTGGTGGTAAAAAAGTTAAAAAGAAGAATCAAATTGTGGATCACGGTTTGGTTTTGAGAAACGTTCGGTTTGTTTTGGTTTAGATTTGGATTCTATTTTAGTTTGATTTGGTATTAGGTGGACAAAATCTTAAAATTGGCTGTGGATGAGCGTACACACTATGCATTGTCACTATAAGCTGCTTGGATAGTTGGATGCGTGCAGAGAAATAGTTACATCTTTAAAATACTTTAGACTTTTGAATAAATTCGGATTCCATTTTTGTTCAATACCTCTTTAAGATGTAAGTCCATGGAAAAAAAAAATTAACAATGATTTTCTTCACTAAATTACAGTACCACTGATCGAAGATATTGTTAAATTGTTGTTACTCCCTTTGTATTGTACTGTTAATTTAATTTTTAATTATTAACCGCTAAAAGAGAAACTTTTTTTAACATCAAATCAAATATATTGATATCATGAGTTTACAAGATACAAAAACATTCTCCATACAACCGTTTGAGCAAATACAGGAAATTGAAACAATTTCGATGAAGGAGCGGAGAGTAACCATGCTTTCCATCCGGAAGACTTATAGGCTAACAGATGAAATCTGTTATGTCCCCCCTTCATATACTTTTGACTGGCTATCATCTTTCTGATGAAACTCCAAAATGCAATTGGCATTAGTTTGACAAATAAGAAAATTCTAAATGTTGTTGGTGATGAATCTGAACCTTGTCTTCTCGGTGAAATCAAAATACTTGATGGATCCGGCAACGAAACCTTGTATTCATATTGGAGCACCCATTGATTTTGTAGGAACCATAGAAAAGGCATAAAATGCCATCTCTTCAAAAACTGATGGTAGTCAATGAGACGAAGCATCTTCTCTTCCGCTAAAAGAGAAACTAATGCATCATTTTGTTATCAAAGATTCATGAATGAATTTCAATTAATTAAAAAATTTTATAAGGAAGGGAAGCCAAAAAAAAAAAAAAGGAAAAAAGAGCCCTACGCTTCCAAAATCACACTGCATATTTTGGCTAATTCCCCTTTCTCGCCCCCCTCTCCTTTTTACTTCCTCTTCCTCTGCTTTTTCTTCTCTTTTTTTTTTTTTTATATTTTTTCTTTCTTCTTTCTCCCTCTTCCTCCTCGAAACCAACTAGTTTCAAATCCCATCCTCTCGTGCTGATTTTATCACTCGCGAATTCGTATACATACACATATAGGTACTCAGGCCTCTTTGGTCTGGTCCCAGATTTGATTTTGGGTAATAGCATAAGGGAAAGAGCGAGATACGTTTGAAAGAGGATGGTTGGTGGTGGTGCTAGGGTTTCGATTCCGGCCAGTACTCGGAAAATGATTCAGAACATCAAGGAGACCACTGCTGGCAACTACAGCGAGGATGAGATTCAGGCAATGCTACATGAATGTAACATGGATCCCGACGAGACTGCCCAACGCCTACTTCTTCAGGGTTTGATCTCATCCCTCTCTTCACTTGTTTGCTTCCTGATTTTAATCCTTTGACTGGATCCACGGTGTGGTTGTTGGTTTCGATTTGGGGTCTTTTTTCCATCTAAACTTAGGTTTTAGCATCTGATTTTTTTTTCCCTTTGATTTATTCAGCTTTTGTCTGAATCTGATTATCATTGGTTTCTTCGCCAGTTCATATGTGCGGAAGTAAAAGCTGTCTCTAGTTGTTTATGTAATATTATTGTGTTTTAACCGCTTTTGTACAAAAAGTCAGGATTTGATTAGAATATCCTCGAATCATTTACTTCCACTAGTGATACCTGAAACAAAGGGTACTAGCTTCTAAGTGAATCTGAATCCGTTAGTTAAAATGATTCTTCTCTATCTATCATACTTGTGTTAAGAGTTATGTTAATCCTGCTTGGCTGTAGTTGTTAAGCCAGATTTTCTTGGCATTTGTGCTAGTAAGTTTTTTTTTTTTTTGTTGAGCAATGATTAACTCTATACTACGCTCTAAACTAATTCAAAAGCTGTGAATGACTATGCAGATCCATTCCATGAGGTTAAAAAAAAGCGTGATAAGAGAAAAGAGGTATGGTGTGTTTGCTTACTCCATTTCATGAGTTTCTGTGTAAAATCTGTCTATATTGCACTAGGTAGCATATATAGTGACAACGTGATTGACAATGTTGTTAAATGCAACAGAACCTTAGCAACAAGGATTCTGTTGAACCACAATGGAGATCTGGTGGCCCTGGCCGTGGTAGCAGGGGTGGTCGGATGAATTTCTCTTCTCGTCATTCATCACATGGTAAGCAACAATCTTGTATACTCGATGTCTACTTTGTTGCATCTCTTAATATACAGCATTAGTTCTCTCTTATTTTAAGTGGTTACTTGAAATCCTGTTTGTTATATTTACTTAATTGATTCTTGCCTGCTCTTCCTCCGAGGACATATTACATGTGTTAATGACTGGTTGGTATGTCTAGTCGAAGTATGTGATATAGAAAGTTCCCTAGTGGAAATTCATAACTCGTCGCTTTTTTTGGAAATTTCAGTAATTGATGAAGTGTCTGTTGTGAATGTTTACCTCTAATCAGATACTGGTGCTGCAAAGAGTTCTTTCAGAAAAGAAAATGGTCCAAAGCAGGTCACTGATCCATCAACTTCAACCTCGCAAGAGATAAAAACTAAAGAGATTGCTTTGGTGTCAAGGTGATTATCATCCTTTATGTATCATTTCCTTGGTTTTATATGAGATACATGTGGATATATTTCACCCTTTGTGAAAGTAGGGGTGGGTCTCTGTTTCTTCCGGCAAGGATATTCCCTTTAGAGTTTAGATGAATTTTCTCATGATCCTTTTTTTTTTTTTTTTTAATTGTTGACAGCCTTCCAGCTATGATGGACAAAAATACCGTTGGTTTGACATTGGGCTCTAGGGATGTGCATACAGAGCAGAAGTCGGCTGATTCTCTGCCATCCCCTCGTCCATCCTCTTCTGAAGTTCGATTTGCATCTTCAAATCGCAAATCAGTGAGCGAGCAAGCAGCGCATGAACAACATACTGGAGAAAGCAAGTTCCATACCAGGTCTCGTGGGGTTGGGAAGACTGCCATGAACGATGCATATGTTCCAAGGCCTGCTTCATCTCATAGCAACAACAGCACGGGTAGTCGGCCTTCTTCAAACTACAGTAATCGGTCACATCAGACCGTTGGTACTCAAAGAGGTAACTGTGATACATTTATTTCTCCAGAACTAGATTTCTGCTCTCTGTGAATACAAAACATTTAGAATATATTCTAGGTGATAAAATGTGCATATCAATAATAACCATGGAGTGTTGCGTTCAAAGGAAACACTTTCTGCCTGCTATAGTTTCTTCATGGTTGGATTTCTTTTTTTAATTTGCATTTGTAATTATCTGACATCTTCATGGATGCTTGTTTCTAGGTACTGGTTCCAACAAGGAATGGAAACCTAAGCCAGTGAACCATACTCAGGGTTCTGGTGTGTCAGCTACAACTGAAGCTCTTGCAGCTCCTACTGAAGCCAGTGACAAATCTGTTGAAGATGTTATCCCTTCAGCAGAGAGCGCATCTGGATTGCAGAGGCAGCTTGAAGACCTGCAGATTCAACGTCAGCATGTTATTATTCCAAACCATATTCTTGTTCCAGAGTCTGAACGAACCAAGCTAAGCTTTGGAAGCTTTGATGCTGGCTTTTCTATTACATCAAGCTCCGTAACTTTTCCGGAGAATGAAAAGAGATCTGCACCTCTCTCTCAGAATTCGCAGGAAGTTGAAGAAATTTGTCAAGAGGAGGAATATAGGTATTTATCTGCCTCTGCTTTGTCAATTAGCGTTGATGTTGTTGAGCTACTAAATCCTTTCAGTTTATAGTAAAATGAGTTGGAAAGAAGTTGTTAATAATAGGTTATTTGCGGAAATAGGTAAAATAATTTTCCTTGTTTAGTTACGTAGTAGCATAGCTGAAAACATTCAAAGCACTATAATGTACTTTAGATTCTAGGTGTAACAGAGCATATGTATTTTTGAGATGCTGTAGGCCGCCAGTTGATCTAATAGTGCTTTTTTCTCCTAATTCAGGCACCCAATTGTCCATTCGACTGAAAAGGCGGAGGAAAGTAATGTTTACTCCGAGACGCCACAAGTTCCAGATGAGGTGGCTGGTGAAGGTATCACTTCAACAAATGCACCTCCACAGTATGATGTCTCCAAGCAAGAGAATATGTTGGAGTCTGAAAGCAATCAAAACTCTTTTGACCATGTTACCGGGCTTGGTCCTCCAGCTCCTGGGAGCCAGCTACCACAATTTGAGAATGCTGACCCTCAAGCACGTGATGCCTTTCGTATTCCCAATTTTGTGGTATGCCTTCGACATTGTTGTATATAACTTGTTAGGTTGTCATATTCTTGATCGTTCTCATCTCTAACTTATCTTTTAAATGATTTATTTTGCTGTTTGAAGGTCCAACAACCATTTGATACAGCAAGTTACTATGCTCAATTCTACCGCTCAGGCCCTGACAGTGATGGCCGTGTTTCTCCATTTGTTTCCCCAGGGGTTGCGTCCAAATTTAATGGGAATGTTACAGTATTGCCTCCGCATTCATCTCAAACCATGCAAGAGGTTAGTGCATATTATATCATACACACCTTTGCAATTGTTATTTAGTTTAAGATGGTTCCGAGACGCTTTAGTTTATGACACGTTTGAAAGATTAATGCAATAGCTGCTACAAACATATATTATGGCTTTTCTGTGTCTGAAATGCTTAAAATGTTGATTTGCAGGGTGGAAACAACTTAGTTCTGTCTACAGGTAGTCCAACTCCATTGGTAACTCAAGCAGCTGGGCTGATGCAGAGCTCTTTACCTGTCACGCAGCAGCCTGTTCCTGTCTTCCGTCCCCCGGGATTACATATGTCACATTATCCACCAAATTACATGCCATACGGACACTACTTCTCCCCATTCTATCTACCACCCCAAACAATGCACCAGTTCTTAAGCAATGGTGCATTTCCTCAGCAACCTCAGGCAAGCGGTGTATATCCTCCTCCACCCCCTGGAGCTGCAACAGGAGGCAAATACACACTCCCTCATTACAAGCCCGGGAATAATACAGGAAACTTGACTCATGTTGGTATGCCTGGTGGTTACGGACCAACCTATGGTTCCTTCCCAGCAGGATATAATCCCACCTCTGCTGCTTCGGCCGGGAATTCAACTTCCAACGAGGATCTCAACTCATTGCAGTTGAAGGAAAACAATGGCTACAACACAACAGGGCAACAGGTATGATTATGGCCTTTCCCTTCCAAAAAAAAAAAAAAACAATTAGTGAAAGTTTCCCTTGATAATGAGTTGTTTAATTGGGGGTCTCTGCAGAGTGAAGCATTACCTGTATGGATTGCTGCACCAGGACGGGATGTGCCGAGCTCTTTCTACGGTTTACAGCACCATGGGCAACACGTGACGTACGCTCCAGCACAAGCTGGTCATGTGGCATTCCCAGGTATGTATCATCCGGGACAAGCAGTGACGGCAGCAGGAGTTCACCATCCACTCTTACAACAGTCGCAAGGTGTTGCTGGTCCGGAAATGGTTGCACCTGCGCCTAACGTTTTCCAACAGCCTCAGCAAACACAGATGAATTGGCCAAGTAATTACTGAAACAGCAAGTAAAGAAAAGGAGAAAAGTTTTTGAGGATTCAACAATTCCAGAGAAATCAGGAAGATATGGGTGCGGGTTTTGTTGACTTGCGTGTGTGCGTGTGTGCAATCTAACAAAATTACGGAAGAAAAATGGAGAGCTATGAAGTTGAAGGCTTTAAGCATTGAAGGGATTGACAGAGAATGATCATAAAGGCTAGGGGTGGGGAAGGTATTTTTTTATGAATCCAGTGTTTTGGTGTTTCTATATCTTCTTTTGTTTTTGTTTTAGCAAAATATTTTTTTTGTTTTGTTAGTTTTAAGAGGTCCTTTTTATAGCTCTCTTTTTAAGTTTCTGAGCTAAGCCAAGAACTTTGCTGCCTGAGTGAGTCTCTCTGTATCTGAAGACTCTTCCTTCTTTTCTTAGCCTTTGATCAATGTTTTCAAATCCTAGCCAGCAATCAATTTGGACAAGTTTCTTGATCCCGGCTCAACATGATCCGTTTCGGTTCCCTGAAATTCTATATCTTAATTCAAAAATATAATAAATTATTAAATTTTTATGAATGTATACTATTATTGAATGTAATGTAATAATAGTCTTTTAAGAAAATTCACATGTAAATGCAAGTTACATAATAAGCTGTGCTTCAATATGTCCCCAGTAGTAGATTAAAAGTTATCCTTGAGTGATCTTTAAAACTACTGTTTTGCATTTTCATCACTTTAAAATCAATGTTCAACAAATTGTTAAGACGCTAAGCAAACCTTTGGAAGTTGCGACAAACCCAAAACAACGTTAAGGTCTAACCAGTCAGTTAATTACAGAAAACGACTTTTGTCGGATAAATTTAAGATTCTGGAAACCGTCTTTTAATTTACATGAATGCCGAGTCCGAAACAGAGATCATTTCTGAGCATAAATACAAATGAAGGCATATACAAATCATACATACTGTTTAATTTAAATCTCCCTGCTTTCAACTACCAATAGAAGAGCAAAATTCATGGAACCCTGATCTGTAAACGCCTGAAGTAGCAGAGACCAATGTTGGATAAACTTTTTCTTTTTCTCAGAGAATGACCCTCTCTGAACAAGAATGAAGAAGCTTCTGAGGCCAAAAAAACCGGTTGAATGATTGCTTACAATAATCAGTTCAAGGGTCGTTTCAAACCAGTCTAGTCTTGTTTTCTTGCTAGCCCATAAGTCAAAAACCTTTCTTGTTTAATTTTTCGCCCATGCCCATGTGCATATCTACTTTGTTTACCTCTGAAAGAGAGACTCCCTCAATAGCTTCTGGTTGGGGTGAGTGGGTCGTAGTCATAAGCTTCACCAGCTTTGACAAATCTCCCCTTTACACGCCGTCTCACATCAGCTCTTGCTTTGCGAGATGCATACCTCACTCTCTTATCAAACCTATTTCAAAGAAAAACGTCTCATTAGAAAAATGCCTTCACTTACTTTAAATGATTGCATGTACGAGTAGAGGCACTTACTTGCGAGCCTTCTTCTTTTCCTTGTAACGCATAACCGCGTTATTACGAGTTACTGAATGTGAGCAAGCATTATTCTCCTGTGATGTCTGAGGATACCATGGTGGCTCCCCTGAGAGCTGCATCGAAGACGATGCACCACATTCTTGGAAATCTCCAGCACTGCTTTCTCCGGTGACTCCAGAGAAAGAGATGTTTGAATGTGCTGGCTTCGATGTGAAGCAGATTATAGGCTCGGTTTTCGAACTCATGAACGAATCATCGTTGCTCTCAGCTGGCTGCACCGAATTCCCTCCCTCGGCAGCTGCTTGATGATGCTTCTGGAAAAGACTATCGATGCCACCTTGTCCAAAGAGCTCTCCAGCAGGGTTAAAGGCTGTCCCAAAGAGCTCTTCATAGTTCTCAAGTGCCAAGTCTACTTCATCCATACCAAGGTTCCCATAAAACTCATCTTCACACAATCCAACATCCTTCAAACCATGAAAAACAAACAAGAACTCGAATTTTTAGTAAAAGAAAAGATAATTTCACTGATGTGTCAGTCAATAACTCAAGATGAAAATTACCTTAGCAGATGATGATTTTGCTTGTGCTGCACAAGTGGTTTCAGGCCTTGAAGAGGAGGAGCCAACAACGACATCTTTCTTGTCCTCTTTACAGTTTTGTTCGGTGGAACCATCATCGTCTATATTCATCATACCCATTTCTTCCTCACAAACGGATTGTCCGGCTAAGTCCAAACAGAAAGACCAGATAGAGGCGAGCTCCGAGCTTGAAGGGCAACCAGAATAGCAACTTATGGTTTGCCTCTTATGATTTTGAGGCGAGGAAGAAGAGGAATTTTCATTGTTGTTGTTGTGGCCTGACCAATCACAGTTTTGACAAAGTGAAACCCTTTCTTCAACACACCTGACAGTTGCAGGGTGTGCATTGCATCGCTCGCAGACAAGTGTACGAGAATGTCGTTTGGACAATGCGTTAGCGGAGTGAACACTCCGGTCACAGGAGAGACAGAGACACGCTGCATCGGATCGACAGTACACCATTGATCTTTGTTCACCACAGAAGTCACACATGTAACCCATCTTTCCTTCACTCTGACCAAATTAACCTTTCTGTTGTACAAAAAGTCACAAATTCTCGAATTAGGTAAGAAGAAAAAAGACAGAGACTTGGTTCAAAAAGCAAGCCTTGAAGAAGCAAAAGATGGAATCTTTTTTTTTGAAAAGTTTCTCAATTTAGGTAGTGATTTCTACAAACAGGTGGAGGGTTAATAACCAAAGGAGAAGGAAGGATTAAAAAGGAAAAGAAATCTATTTCATGAGATTTAATATAACAAATCAATTCAGAGCAATCATATCAGTGACCAAAACCGAAATTAAAACAACAACTCAAGCTTCAAACTCCAGATCAGTAAATCTAGAGTTTTTGTTCAAAATGGAGCTGAATCAAAAAATTCTCAATTTCTCAGAAATGATCAAGCTTTTTTTGTCATCTCTATTCCCAATCATCATCCTGATCCGAACAAGTTTTAAAATTCAAAAGAAAACACGAAAAGGCCCTTAATCGGAGATCCAATTTCAACATAACACAAAAGAGACAAAACAAAAATAAAAAAAAAGAAATCAGCCCTTCATCGAGAAACAATTAATAAACACTAACACCAATTAGTACAGACGGAAAATTCGAAAAGACAACAAAATAATCACACTAAAAAAACGGGGTTTTAAATCAGAAAAAAAAAAAGAGAACACAACTCACGGTAATAGCAGATCTTCTGGACTATCTTCTGAAGTTGAATCAGAAAAGTTTCGAAACGAAGAAAACAAGAACAGAAACCCTAAGAAACAGAACCGATTATTCCAGAACTTCTTCTCTCTTTTTTTTTTTTTTTTTGCAGACAAACTTCTTCTCTCTCTCTCTCTCTGAAACTCAAGAAAAAAAATGAAGAAAGAGATGAATGGATAAACAATGGGTGGGTGTGTGTGTGTCCGCAAAGAGACATGTAGGCTTGTGACATAATCTGATCATCAAAAGTGCCTAATTTTTTATTCATTTTAATTAAATTTAGAAGAAGAAAGAAAAAAAAAGGCGAAAAAGTGCAAAAAGTTTTGTGTAGGGAACAGTGGGTCCCTGTCGTATTTATAGTGAAAGCAAAAAACTTTTATGGACCCCACAGATATTTTTAATGAAAAGTAGAACAGATATTAAGAAAAGGTTTATGTATGTTTTCTCACGCGCTCGCAGGTGTAGCAGCCAACTTACTCGCGATAACGAAGCTACCAAGTGGCTTTTGATGCCCATAATAATAATCATCGATTCTCAAAGCGTTCGCTTTTTGATGCTTTTGGACGAATCAGATGACACTCTTTCTTATGTATTGTGCCCTTTTGCTCACAAATCACAATAATGATAGATCTTTGCTTTGACCTTACAAAACCCAAAATATCTTTTTTTTTCGGTGGGGGTATAACAAAATATCTTTTGGCAAGAAAGATATTTTTGACGGGAAAGAAAGCAAAACCAAAAAATATCTGCCAAGTTAGATACGTGAATTTGTACAACAATGAGACCAGAAAGATATTAAAATATTTAAAATAATTGACTTATTTCGGATGTAACAATTTTGCCTCTGGAAGTATAAATCAATGACAGATTTTTTTTGTCGTTTTTGTTCCTTATTTTATTTATTGTTCACCGGTTTAAAACCCATTTAATCGAAATAGATAATTAAGAAAGACTTTTAATTAGAGCGGAAATCCATGGTTGATGGTCCTATTTGACTTGCACAAAAAAACGAAAGTTAAATCATTAAACAAACAAAAAACTGAGCAGCCAACTTTTAGATTGTTTTTTTCTGCAACTTATTAAGCAAACAAATGCTATGTAATAGTATATTTTTATAACACCCTAACATTAGTATTTTCTATACACCGTGGAACATTAACCTAACTTTATCGTTTGGCCGGTCATATATCTTCTCAATAATGGTTCGTTTTGTTTTATTTGAGGCTTGTTTTTCAATCTAAAAAAAAACACATGAGAGGGACTGAAACAGCGGAAAATGAAGAATAAATATCCAATAAAAAGGAATGAAGAAAATGAAACTTATTAAATAACAGCATGATAATCAATTGGATAATTATTAGAAAAAGGGGGGAAGATAAGACGCACTGAAAGATATGAAAAAAAAAAAAAAAAACTAGATATATAGAACCAAAAAAATAACAAATGATGCTGAAATGTGAGTAGGATAAGATTCTGGGACGATCCGAACTTTCGTACAAACATCGTATTCTTTCTCCAATATAAAATCACCGGCTTAGAGTTTGAGCTCACTTATTTTCCTTGAGATAACATTAACTATCTTATTACTCTACTTTAGTGACTTTTATGAACTTCACACCCAAGGTGTCAAAACAAAAAAAAAAAACTTCACACCCAATTTTTATTTCTTTATTTTATGCCTCTCCCACCAATCATAACTCAAAATCATTAATAATATTAAATATCCCACTCCTAGGACATCATTAGCTGTGACATAAGAAGATCACCCCACGAGTTGACCCAATATAAACACCTTTAAATCAGAATCCTAATTGCTTTTCATTTTCTGAGAGTTTAAGATTTGGTGGAACCAACAACTGTTTGTTTTCATAGAAATCCTAAAAGGAAAGTATAGTGACATGGATCTGATTCAGCTGAGCATAAGAGTCTTTAACAAGAGCTATAATAGGGAAACTTAGAGCAGATCCAAGCAAAGACTGTATCAGTGTTGGGACATGAAAAGAAGACCTGACCCGAGAGGATTGATCAACCATAAAGAGCACGCCAAGGGCTGTCTTCTTCTTTTGACGTCTTTGATGCGTTCCACTTGATTCTTTCTTTCGAGAAAGACACTCCGGCATAGCTCGCCACAAGCTCTCCTATTTCATGGATCACCTGTAAAGACAACAATCACGCAAACTTGTTTAGGATTGAAAATATAAAACTCTATCAAAAATCGATCAGAAACTTTACACAATAAATTTGAAGGAAAAACTACCTGAAGCTCTTCGTCTAGAGCTATATGAGAAACGCTACTGCTTCTTTGCCCAATGAGAATAGAGGTAGGCAGGCGTTTGACACGAGCTAGATGAAGCAAACATGACAAAGGTTCATAATGGATCTGCATCGATGGTGGAGGTTGCTTGATGCGAGAAGCAATTACCCTACTGGTCTCTGTTTCTGGACTAACTTGCAAATAATGGAGACTAGCTTTTCTGCTACTTGCTTCAATGGATTTGTTATTGAACTTAAGCTTAGATGCCGCCACAAGAAAAGGAGCCACAATTGTGGGCAGAATTGATGATTCTCTTGTAATTAGGTCCAGCAGTTCATTCATGGCACACACTAGTGCAGGAGGCTCATAGCTTCGAAGAAGAAAAACCGAGACCTTAAACAATGTAAGAAGAAACATTCAGAAAGTTGATCAATGTTAACCATGCTGTTCTCCTAATTCCATAAAGGCCCATTCAACATGGAAACGGACAAAACATGATATCAAGTCTTGCAACACAACCATAGTACCGATGAACAAATGATACAAGGGGCTAATCATCATTCATCATCATCATCTCCAAAGGCCAAAAAATCTGATCCCATATCATAAGTTAGGTTAGGTTCCATTTAAGCAGAATGAAAAAGAAGGTATCACTCGTCACAATAACAGTGGCACATCCACAAGAATCAACAATCCTACCACATTTTGCAAATAAACATAGTCGGCTAATTGTAAAGTAACTCTCTTTTACAAGATATGACACATTAAGGGACCATCAATTAGCTATATCACTAAACAAATTTCAGTCCTTAGATCAATATAAAGCTCACAAACCAGGCAGCGACTATAAGCCAAACAAACTCAAATTTCTACAGTTGGTAGAATGAAAACGCGATCGAAACCCCCCAAAACGGGTACGAGAAAGAACCTGGTAAATTCCATTGTCATCGATGAAATGAACGATACTCCCGCCGGTTCCAACATCTTCGACGCCGTACTTGTCCAACGGAAGCTGGATCTGCTCTTCTCTGCGGAAATCACAATGTTAAGCAAAACAGGAGCTGGAAAAGACAGGTGAAATCGAGAAAAGGAAGAATCAATTACAGTTTGCGAAGAGGGGCACTAGGGTTGAGGTTTAGAGAATCAGCAACGGTTGTCGCAAATCCATCAGGATCATTCCAGAGGAATACAATCTTCGCCGCTACTTTCATTGCCGACGTCGAGAGTGGTTGTTTTAGCTTGAGAACTGAGCAAACTGTTTCTCGTCTCTTTCAGCTTATCGCGCAAGAAGCAACTATCTTCTTCCTTCCCAAAATCTCTTTTATTTGTCACAAGTCCCTCTTTTACTTATTGTTTACAAACCCGAACCCAAAACTTTGGTACATGTCAGTCAGTCAGTGTCACATTGAAAAGTTTACCACTAATTAAAATTGAAATTGATAGAAGATGGTATTTGTATGCAATTAACTCTCGCAATATTTTAAGAAAGCGTATTTGTATGTATATTGGATAAAGTACCTATTTATGGATGAAACCCCACAAATGACACAACTATATATCTGACAAAAATAATATAGGCTGTTTGTTTTTGAATTTTGATATTTGTTATGCGACTCCTTCTTTCATCCTGTTTTTGATCTCTGACTAGTCTCATACTTATACTAAAAACTAAAAAGTCAAACAAAGGTTCTAAGGAAGAGAATCAGAAAAATGAAAAAAAGAAGTTTAAGAAAACTGGAGCCAAAAGAGGAATGAAGGTCTTGTAAGGTGCACCGGTGACTCCTCCTCCCTCGGACCTCAACCTTATATGGCTACGCTCATACACCAAAATAGTGATATCATCACGCGGATCTGCGTTACAAACCAGCTACCTCTACTTACCAAGAACATGTTGGATATGTTTCTAGAGCATTGAAGTGTCTACTGGGTAGCTTCCTAGTACTCGCAGAAACGTAGCAAATTCCTGCAACAATAAAAAGGAAAACAGGAGCCTTTAGTCACATTCTACTTCACCGTGGAATCCATGTTCAAGCAAAGGCTTTATACCTCGAGATGCCTAAGTGCGTTCTGAGCAACTTCATCAGCCATGGATGCTTCAAAGTCCACGTAGAAAAGGTAATCAAAGTATCTGTCAAGTAAATACGACATAAACGTCTGTTTAGAAACCGTGGGTACAGTAGAGATTCAAGGAGTGATTTGTGAGAGAATTTACTTTAGCCCTCCAGATGCTCGCAGAGGGTGTTTCCTTAAAGGGCGGCTTTCAATCTGATCGAACCCACAAGGAATGGCATTGTTAGGGATGAGAATCAAACTGACTAGGAAGATTTGAGTGTACTAACTAACTAACCTTTGTGAGGTTGATTTCCCTAAGGGCAAACACAGCAAGCGCTTTGAAAAGAACTCCAGGCCCTTCCTCTAACGAGAAAACTATACTTGTCTACAAGATCATCAAAGTAACTCGTTCATCAGAGATATATATATATGCATTTTTAGAAGATCCATTGGGATTTCTCTCACCTTGAAAAGTCTGTTAGTTCCAGGGATAATGGGTTCCCTTGCGAGCATTAGAAACCTTGTTACATTATCACAGTCATCCTAAAATTGATTGAACTTCACAATCAAATCATCCGGAAGTGTAAAAAAGGTTAGAGGAATTCAAAAACTCTACTCTACAAACCTGAATATCTTCAGCAATTATGTTCAAACCATATATCTTTGCAGCTTCAGCGCTGGCAACTGCTCCTGCGTCACTTATTTCTTCGAACGCAATTTGCTGCAAATTATACCCATAAACTTAAAAAATCTTTCCTACTCTTGTAAGCAGTGAATATAAAACATAAAATTTACCTGTGCAGCACCAGCAGTGTCATCTACTGCTTCTCTAACCAATCCCAATTTGGTTAGCGTGTTTTCACATTGAGCGAGAGCCTGAAGACAAAGGCTTTAGATAATACCAAGATAGGAAGAACATGGTTAAAATATCTACAAAGGCATGTGGTGGTGTACCTGTGGATGGCTAAGGACCCTTTTCAAATCTTCAATATTGACACCGTGGTTAGCCAACAAACAATGTCGAACAGCTAGCTTGACTTCGCCTACAATATGCAAATTGTGTCGCAGCAGAAGGTCATAGTTTCTATGGATGCTTCCACCTAATGAGTTCTCAATCGGTAAAACTGCTCTGTCAACAAGCCACCGCTCAACTGCCTAAACGACAACACAGGTTTGGAAAAATGCTTAAGAAGTAATGGCACAGAGAGATTTCATTAAATCAACAAAGCCAAGAGCAGGAACTAGATTCTCACCTCGAATGCAGTGTCAAACTCTTCGCATGGAACAGCTTCACAGTTTGGGTATGCCTTCTCAGCTGCTGACTCACTGTATGCACCTCGGACTCCCTATTATAAATAAATAAAAAAGTTATCAATCTGTTCATACACTGTTCTCCAATAAATCATGAAAGTTGATGATTTTTTCATCTAAAATTCAAGTATACACATTTCCGTGTGTTACCTGATAGGCCACACGAACGCGGGATCCGTTGGAGACAGATTGTGCGAGCTTGTTTGATGATAAAGGCTCTAATATTGGAAAAAAAAACAAAAAACAGAAAGCAAAAAATACATCAAAAATATCGTAAGTGGAGCCTCTTGAAGCAAAATTTTAGCTACTAATTATTGATAAGATATTGTTTCTGCAGCAGAAGAAGACAATTGTCACAGACACTTCACTGATTGTAGCTAAACTCAGTAATTATAGTCGCAGTGTTAATAAGTAGCCACTGTTATAAATTTAGAATGTAGAGCTACCAACAAACACTACGAAGCCAACATAGAACTTTACTCGAGACATAATCGCAGTTTAGATACTACTCACAAGATAAGATGATAAAGGAATAAACGAAATTGAAACTGGGAGTATCGAATCCCTACTAGGAAGCAGAGGCGACTCTTCAAGAATCTTCTTCACTTCCATAGACCTGATGGAGTCGTCTCTACCATAATCATCGTCTTCCAGTTGTGACGACAAGACAGCTATGGAACGGCAGCGCTGCGAAGATCCGCAGCCGAATCGTACGACGGAGCTTGGTTTGCGATTGGTTAATGACAGATTGCCGGAGATTACTCCGTGAAGCTGAGTCACCGGCAATCGAACAGCGTGCACCGCCATTGATGTGAAATGAGACGAAAACACAGAGGAAGGAAAAAAAAGACAGAAGACTCGGAACGCAATAACTTGCCGGCGGTTTAGGTGTTGCTATTTACGTTAATGGGCCAGTCTGATTGAATTTGATGGCCCATTATAGTTTGTGGATTTGATTTCATTTGGGCCATCATCGCAAATATTTTCGTGAACAAAATAATTTGTTCTATTTGAATTAGCCTAGGCCTGGGATTATTTTCCGGAACCCGAAACCCGAACCCGAACCGACCCGAAAAACCCGGTTCGGTTCGGTTTCGGTTATTACCAATTTTACCCAACGGGTTTATTAATCTAATATCCGTGGNCCGATCGGGTATTTGGTTCACCCGAAATAAATTGATTCGGTTAATATTAACCAGGTCTGGTTTACTCTTTTTATTTGTTGTCGATTCGATTCCTCTAACCCTAACTCAATTAACTTCTCGGAAACAAAATCCCATTTAGAAAACTGGAATTCCTAAATCGCGATTCTCCCCCCTCGCCGTCACCACCGACCTTGTCGTCGAGAAATCAATCTCCCCCCTCGCCGTCGCCACCGTCT